>PVIJ01002744.1:0-151896 GCA_004024925.1 Scalopus aquaticus | reverse complement strand
GAGGGAGAGGGAGAGGAGCTTCCCAAGTGACTAGAATGATTAGCCAGTTTGAGTCAATGCACTAAAAGATTAATCAGATCTCTGCCAGATGCATTTTAAAAAGCATGTTTTTTAAAAAGTGTAAAATGATGAGTTGTAAAGAAGGAAAGCTATAGAATAATGTTTATTAACAATCATAGCTTTCTCCTATTGCTTTTTTGACTAACAACCTGAAATACATTGAAAAATATTTAATGTGGTTTAGGCCCCCTGGACATATCCTGGAATAAGAAGCAAGACATAATGTAGACAGCTGAACATTATATGCAAGAAAAAGATGTATGCTTCTATCATGCAGTTTTTAACTTATTAATCATAGTAACAACACTGGCAGTTTCTGAAACCGGAATTTGACCAGAAGACATCGATCTAATCAGAAACATAAAATACCCAGTCTCTTCCCTTAAGATTTGATTCTTGGTGGTGATATAGGAATGCTGAGAGAACAGCAAAAGAAGCCAGGAATTAAAAAATGAAATATTAGCATTACCAAAAGGCTTCATTTGCCAAAACTGGAAGAATCAAAAGACAAAAATAAAAACCTCCTAAGTATTTTTTATACCATTTTAAAAGTTGATGTGATGATCTGGTTTCTATTTAAAAACTACAGGAATGGGACCTTCCCTATAGCTGGTTAATATCAAGACAATTGCTTTTACCTTTGAACTTTTTTTGTACTAGTGGATCATTTTCCTCCTTTATTCAAAATACGATCTGGGATCCATCTACTTTATGCCAACTGTTTCATTTTGATATGGATATGGAAAATGTATTTTCCTTTTATTCTGCTTCTCAGAAATATCATTTCTCTGATGTCCCCTCCTCCCTTATTTTTTACTGATTCTCTGTACAGTATAAAAGATACATGACAACAGTGAATCACAACAGTTCTTGAATTCTGGTGCATCGCACCACATCAGTCAAATTTTCTTTTTCCTCATCAGTGTTATAACCAAAGAATGCTGATCTAAATGATGCTATCAAGGATCTGTCATTTAGCTTAAAGTTAGTTTCCAAGAACCTATTGGCAACATAAATGGAATCTGCTGTACTATAATTTTCAAAAGCACATACCTTCTGGTGGGGTTGAGGAAAATAAATGGCAAAGAGTGTCAAGATTTGGGATGAGAATTCCATGACTAGGATAAGCATAAAAAATTAATTATAGATTGTCACTGAGAAGTACATATTCCTTCCTACCCACAGGCACTAGAAGAACTCTTTCCCTAAGTACCTACCTTGAATGCAGACAACCTGCCCAAAACATTTTTCTGGCCTGTTTTTGTTGTTATGTCATTAGATTATCAGAGAAAATCTGGCCCCTTTTTAGATCTGTATGCAGGGCTTTCCCAGCGCAGTCAATGACATTTCATGACAATACTTGCAATGCAGGTATGTGTGCTTGTTAAAGAGCTCAGAACTGTGTTTCACCACCTCAGGACAGGTTAAAAAAGATGTGAAATGATGTGACAAAAATATTTTCTATGTCAGAACATAACCAGAGATGAAGAATGGTCATCATTTAAGATGACTAGGGATTAATTCCATCACTATTTAACTGCGTTGTTAAAAATTGATATCCATAATTTTCTGACTTCTTAAAAAGGTTTGTATATATAATCTTTCAGTGACTCTTCTTTTAATACCTATAATAAACAATGGTCAGATGATGTGTGAAATGAAAGAGGAAAAAAATTTTCAAACCAATACTTTTCACCAAGTTTCAAACTAGGAGTCGGAAGTTGTTTTTTTTAACTACGGTGTGTGAAATGTATTAACCATCATTCTCAAGGTGGTGTTAGCATAATTGACTGAAATTCTGAAAATAATACAAAGTAAAGAAAAAAATACTCTATGCAGCCTGGCATTTCAAGTCCTAAATCTGAGAGATTTAAACTCTCAGGAAGGAAATATATTCTCAAAATTACCTTTTTTAACATATGAAATACCCTTATATACCATATCGTTCTACAGAGAGAAAACATTTAACTATGAAGCCAAGAAAACTAAAGTAAAATAATAGAAAACAGAATTATTTAAAATGGAACAAATAAAACTAAAATCAAAACAGTATTCAAAAACAGTTTACATTCTTATTCTGGGATTGATGAAGTCTCTCCTTTGTGATACCTATTAATAATCTACTTTTTGAGTTTTATGTCTTAGCATTAATTTGATCTGATAGTAAAAGCCAGAATGTATCTAAGAAGTATATAAAATCTGGATTGCTTTCTTTTGTGGCTTCTTGTCCTCCTGAAAATGCTCCAAGGTATTATGAAATGCAAATACCAGCCATGCTGGCAATGTTCCTTTTCATCTGCTCTTTACTGTTTTTATTATCTAATTTTTGTTTTGGAAGGATTTCCTTTAAACCTATTTTGCCTTATTTATATTAAACTGTATTAATATTAGTTGGCTAAATGTTTTCTCTTGCTATAAAATGCTAAAGTATTATCAGTGACCATATAATTGATTCAACCTTACCAATATTGATAAATTATTTTAAATATTGATCTGTAAGCATAAACTCATTTCACTGCACATATGAATATGACATATGATGGAAAATATTGTAGATGTGATGTTGAAAATGAAAAGTGGAAACAAAATATGTCATAATAATAATTATCTTTGCTGATGATGACATAACTACACAATTGAGCTAACCTCACAATTTACTTTTCAGTTCTTGGTTTTAAGGCTTTAAGGAGTGAAGGAGTTTGACTAATAAAATATCTTTTAAAATCCTGATTTACTTCTATATTATAAATAATTACAAGGCAAGCTAATAAAATTAATAAAATGATTATTATTGTTTCTCAGGAGAAGTTGTAAAAGTACAAAGAATAAAAGTTAACAAAATCATATAAATTTGAAAGTTATATGATTAGTTTTTCTAAGATTTCTTGTTTCTGCAACCAAATTCAATGTAATAAATTTCACTGCTTAAAATCCACTGAAGAAGAAAAACTAGTTACATGGAGTTCATGTGTTCTTTCAATATTAAAAAGTGCACAAACCATTAAATATATAGCAACCTCTTAAAACACAACAATTTCTCTTGGCAAACAAAATATATGCACTTGTTTATTTTGGCAAGTAATAGACATGAAGTAAGAATCACTGAATGATTAGGTTTAAGCAAGAAATTCCCAGTCATCTTAAGTACTGCCATCCATGGAATTTGAGTCTCAGTTCACTGAGTCTAAGTTATAATTATTTCAGATGCTAAAAACTATATAATTTTATGAAGGTTTCACATAAAAATGTCATTAGAAATCACAAAAGAAAACTACAACCATAGAATTTCACTTTTTTTTTATTCTTAAATGTATAACATCCCTAAGTAGAGCTTTGTACAGCTTTTTCCGTGGCTCTGAGTACTTACATGCCAAGGACCCCCAAATCTTTACCGCCAGCACAGACCATATCCTAAGTGTCAGTCCTGTATCTCCAACTACCAATTGGACAGCTCTATCTGAGGTCTGCACAGGTATGTTAAACTTGCTGAGTCCAAAACCATTCTCATTCTCATTCCCTTAAACTTGGGGAGTCTTTTATTTTTTTCTTTCTCATTTTAGTGGTCATATGACTTACCGAGACACCCAAGGTATCTTGCCAGATTTCTTTCTCTACCCAACTCCATGCTTAATGAGTTACTAAGTTACTAATCAGATAATAAGTTTGCCAATCCTCTTTCTAAATTGTCTACTGAATCAAACTTCTTTTACTTATCCACATGGTCACTGCTTTTTTCACTTTCTAACTAATTTTTATTTGTATTATTATAACAACTTTGTAACTATCAATAATTTACTTTTCTCTGTGTTGCCTCATTTCAATCCATCCTCCACAATGCAATCAGAGTGACAAAAGGTGAATCTCCTCTTGTATATATTTCCTGAATTGTTCACTTTCAGGATTCAGAAGTGTCTTTGTCACCTTTCATTTCCTCCTTTTAAAATGCAATCCTTAAAAGTCTCTTATACCAAAATATTTTCTTGTGTAAGTGCTATTCCTTTGACTAGAAGACCATTCATTAACTAAATCATTTGTTTAAAATACATTTAATGCCAATTATGCACTGGACACTCTAGGGCGTTGAAGGCATAAAGATCCTTAGCTTTAACCAAGATGTCAGAGTGAACTTGCCACTCTATTTCTCCTATTTAAGTTTTGGATACAAGGAGTTCAACATGTCTACAGAGACTTCAGATAAAAATCCTAATTCTTCTTTTCAAGCAAAATTCAAGAGACACCCTGTCTAGGCAGCTTCCTGAGCAATTCCATCATTCTCTTTAGTACAACTGGGAGCATTATCTCCTGTGTGTTCCTGGCATCAAGAATGTATTTCTATAACATTTTCATAAAGAATTGTAATTCTTGGCTTGACTGGGGTTTCCCACTATGCTGTGAGCCTCCTGAGATCATGGCCTTTTTGTAGCCCTGGAATCTAGTATCACGACTGATCCACAAGCAATTTGATTAAGTAAATGTTCTTATTTGGTGACCACAATATTGTCAAGTAGCCATGGTGCACAACTTTTTATAGTTATGCTGATACTCAAAGCAATAACAATTTTTAAGCCAAGAAATTTAAAACTATATTTTATATATTACACTCGTCAACATTGAGATCATTATGGACTTAAAAAGGCCCTAATCTGTAGAATCTTGGTGTGCTGAACATGAATATAACCCTGAAAATTTTTTATTAGCTCTTATTTTGAAGATATTTCATATAATTCATTTTACATGTTTCACTATGTAAATTTATCCAGTAGGACTGCAACAACATCCTAAATCAGTCTAGAATGATGCAATATTGCATTGCATTGCATAATACCATCATTCACACATCATCCAGAGTTGAGTGCATCATTTTCTGATGCAATGAAATACTACTTCCAGGAAGCTGCTGAAACAAGCTGACATCAGCAGTACACTCTAGAAAGCCCTGTTGGAAAGGTTGAGCACTGAAAATCTTTCAGACTTTGTGTGAGACAGTTTAAGCTACTGTTTCATAGAACTGCTATTATTTTATCCATTGAGGCACAATACAGAACAGCAATGTCTCGAAGTGCGTTAATAGCATGGACAATTTCTGCTCTCTTTGTGGGGAAGTGACATTTGCCAACCAAAAGAAAAGTAGCACTTCTCAAGTGAAGAAGGCTTATCATCTTTACTTTGGATGCAAGGCTGTTGACCAAGACAAGCCTTGGGCCCCGCATAGATGCTGTGCTCCATGTACAACACAGCTTTCACAGTGGTTAAATAGAAAAAGATCATTCATGCCATTTGCAGTCCCCATGGTGTGGAGAGAGCCAAGCAACCACATAAAAGACTGTTCCTTCTGCTTGGTTCCTCCTCTTTCTGGCGGAATAATGAAGCAAAAGAAGTCGAGAATAGTTTACCCAAACATTCTGTCTGCATTGGGACCAGTTCCACATGGTGAGGGACTTCCTATTCCAGAACCTCCAGCAGAATCTTCTCTTGATTCATCTGATGAGGACAAGGGTGAGCCAACCTGTTCTTTTCCTGTTCCATCAGCATGCAGTGATCCATATTTTCACTGTGGTGCATCATCAACCCCACACAGACTAACACAGGAAGAACTAAATGACCTGGTGCATGATGGATTTATCCAAGAATAAGGCAGGATTGCTAGGATCAAGAATCCAACAATGGCATCTTCTAGAAGAAGACGTCACAATTCCTTTATATCGAAAGTGTCATCAGCAGTTGGAGCCTTTCTTCAGAAAGAAAGTACTCTGGTATTCTGTTCCAATATTGAGGGCCTCATGAATGCCTTAGAAATCACTCATGACCCACAAGAATGGAGACTATTTCTAGATTCTTCGAAACTGAGTCTTAAGGCTGTGCTTTTGCACAATGGAAACCACCTTCCATCTTTTCTATTCCTAAACAGCTGTACAAGAGACAAGCGAAGAAATCTAAGAAGTACTCTATGGCTTGATTTTTCACAGGTATTAACCATAGGCCTATTACTATTGGCGTGCATTTCATGATGTAAACATAAATTTATTGCAGATTACAAAAAAAACTAGAGCCAAAATTAGAATTTGACTGCCATATTCATGTTGAGCACATACAAATTGATAGGAAATGAGTAATTTCATTTCAGTAACATGACTTTTGTCAAAATTTGTTGACCAGTGTAATAAGCAATTAAAATGCAAGTTAATGAAATTTATAAAATGATTACTATTTGATATTCAAGAGACACAGTGTTTTAGTGCTTAATAAATAGGTACTCATTTGTTATAAAAAGCCATACATATCTTCATTTAAGGCAAAAAGTCTAATACATTTTTAAAAAAACCAAGTATGTTCTACTCTTAAAGAAACACAATCACAAAGGATAATTTGGAATACACAAAAAGGTGCTAAAAATCTTTTAAAGTAGTATCTATTTTATACATTTCCTTTGATGAAATTAAGATACAACAGTTTAAGAAAAATTAAATTTCATGTATAGCATACAATTACATCTCAAATCATTAAAGAAAATTATATAACATTTATATATTATATATTTAATATATGTCAGTGTGTGTGTATAAAAAACTTGCTGTTTTGCTTTTTTTACCTAACATTATATTAGTAAATCCTTTCATGTTGTTTATAGTCTTTTCACAACAATTTTAAGTATATATATTGTATCATAAAGGCTATTCTACAATTACTTTCCCAATTATCCTTTAGGAAGTCTAATATATCACTATTAATTAGTAACATAAAATGCATCACAATTGTAAATAATTCTGTGATAATACCCTCATATACAAAACATTGTTAACATCTCTATATCTGTAGAATAGATTTTTAGAATGGAAACTATTGGCTTAGAAGAATAAACTTTTAAAAGTTCTGGATATATTTAAAAGAATTTTCCAGAACGTTTGTACTAAATTCACATTTGTTTCTACATTAGATTGTCAAAGACATTACTTGTCTCTGGTTAATTTAAAAAATCATGTTCACGTAGAGAAGGAGTCTGTGTCTTTTTTCTAGCAGTTTAAAGAAGAGTGACTAATGTGCACAGATGGTAAAAGTAATAATACTACTACTGTATAGCAACACAGTCACATACCTACTCTTATTCAGTTCTCATAACAACTCTATGAAGTAGATAATATTGTCTTTATTAAAGGGGAGAAATAGACCTCAATTTAACATTATAACAGCCTGCTTATTAAAGCCCTTCTTAGGAATACACATTCAGACCAGCAAGGATTTTTTGAGAGAAATAGCAGGTTAAAGTCTAATTACTTTATTTTTTCTCCTTTCCTTCTAGGTAGTGTGCAATTTGACAGGTAGCTCTTAAAGAAAGATATTACACCTAGGTGTTTCATGAGTATCAGTGTCAAATTGTATTACTCAGAAACAAAACTAATTTCAGTGGACTGATAACCCAGAGTTGGAAGGAACCTGTTCCCATCAAAGGTAGATTGTACAGCTGAGCCAGAGTTTTCTTGCTTATTGAGAAGAGTATCAGTACTACAGTCATTTGTGCATAACAGCTACTCCTTTAACACAGTGCTGAGGAAGGAGGGTAGTAGTAGTCTTTAAGATGGACATCCAGTATGGCATATTGACTTTTTATTCTGTTTAAAAGTTACAAATTCTTACCTTAACTATGAGTCCTTTTGAGTCAACCAACCATATCTTTTTTCTGGCTTTCTCCTTTGGTAAGCCTTCTTTTACCATGGCCATAACAAGCAGGTTTGCAATACCTAAGGCAGCCTGAGATAGAGGTTAAAAAAAAAAAAATGTTTACTTATTCCATTATATCAGGAGTTATATTTCACCCCCATTAAATCTTTTTTTTAATAAGGAAATACAAAATGGTTCTGTCTACTGACCTGGGGAGCAAGGTATTTTTATCACATTTGGATTGAGTTAAGTAACAATTACTCATCTTTTTATAACAGAACCGCTATTCTGTGGCATGCTATTTAGCCACAAGCGATATTCTTGATTGTCAGTATAAGTAGTCTTGTTACTACAATAAGTATTTGCTTCAACAAGAAAATAATTTCAAATAATAAACTGGTCAATTGTGTTTATTGAAATGTATTGTTTATTATGATGGTCAAGTTCCTCTATTGAATTTGAAGAATGAAGCCTGGTCATTTACATGAGAACTAGACCAACTAGGCAACAGAAAGAAATTGACAAAAAATCTGTGTTCCCACACATTTATTTGCTTGGACAAAGAAAGTACTGTGAAATATCTTGCAAGATAAAAGGAAGCAACTTTTCTGGCATTTGACAAACTTTGTGATAATTTGTGAAATTTCTAAAATTTTTTCAGGAACAAACATGCAGCAGTTTGTAATCATCCAACCATGAATATCCTACCAAATATCAAGGACCTGTATGTGCCATACATTAAAATTCTTTGGAAATTCAAAGAAGAAATTCACCAAACTAATGGTCAGCCTTTAACAATCTATAGAAATAAAATACTCAAATGTAACTTAACCCAGATTTTTTATTTTTATGTGAAAATGAATTTGGGATTTACATTCTGAGTACTTTCACATTTGTATCTTAGCTTTTAAGTTCTAGTTCCATGTGTTTTGTTTAATTTTAAAAAGTAAACTCAAAGCCAACACAATTTCTACCAATATAACAAATTCATTCATAATCATATTAAATTTGAAAATTTAACACTTCTTAAAGTATTTATAGCCACAAAGTAGTTCTGTATTTATTACATTCTATAATTCTAAATCGATTTAGGCACTTTTTTCATAAGATTCTCAAACTCAACTGAAATTTTAATTTCTATTTTGGAGGTGGATAATTATTACGGAAATATAATTTTCATCTTTAAATGATTAATTTATAGAAAAGGATAACAAAACCGCATAATTTTGTGTTGCTACCATTTCCTTCCAAAAATTTAAGATGTTTTGGTCCTTTTTAACGTGAACAGAATGCAAAATGAGTATGTAACTCAAATTATTTTTTATTAAAAAATAATTTATATAGGGCCTCCCCGGTGGCGCAGCAGTTGAGCGCTGCACTGTGGAGCTGTCGGCAGCAGCGCAATGCGAGTTCCATGCCCGGCCGGGGAGAATCCCACATGGCGAGGCAGACCTCTCCTGCCTTGCTTGCTGCTTCCCTCAGCAGTGTATTTCTGATCTGCCTGTTCTGCTCCCCTCTCCGTCTCTGATGAACCCTCTCGCCGCCCCAGGCCTCTGGCCTGTACCCCAGCTTGTATGTATAAATAAAAAATAAATCTTTTTTAAAAAAATAATTTATATATACATATTTATATATACATATTTATATATGTGCACATTATATTCATTCAAATTAATAAAGCTGTTCTATGTGAAACTGGGGGACATTATAAATCATCAATATGTTTATATACAGACTTGGACTAAATGTTCAGAGTGGTGTTATTTATAACATTACCAACTTGAAAACTTCCCAAATGTCCATCAGCAAGAGAATAAACAAATTATAGTATCTTCATATAATGGAATAGTACTCTGCAATTAATGAGTAATGGATACACACAATTACCACCAAAGGGTCTCCAAATTAGCATACTAAGTGAAAGAATCCAAACAAAAAGAATCTTCTTTTTTACTTGATTTATGTCAATATGGAAAAAATGTAACCTAACTTGAGAAAGTGACAGAAAGCTGAACATTGGTCATCTGGATAAGACAGGAGTTGGGGCCAAGAGAAATTATAAATGGATATAAGGATATAAGGAAACTTTGTGGGGTGAGGAACATATCAGTACTCTTAATTGTAGTGATGGTTTCTAGGTTCCCCATATGTCAAAACTTACCAAATTGTATATTTTAAATATATATTTTATTTTATGTCCATTATACCTCAATAAATTTGTTGCAAATAGAAAAATAAAATAAATGAAAGCATCAGATATAACAGCTTAAGTGTTCTTAGATACAATAATACATTAGAAACATTTTTGTTACTGTATAGGACTATAAATATACATAACAAAGACCTAAAATATTTGATAATCTTACAAATTCAAAACAGTAAAAATTTATACCTCTGTATTAATGTCTCCTATGAAAAATTAATATGCATCAAAACTTAATGTGGGATATTTCAATAAAGCCTATAGTTGCAATAAGCTAAAAATTTGAAAGAAAACATCAAACTTTGAATTAGTGAATACTTAAAATTCATTTTAAGTCTATGTTCATTAGTTTAGGAGAACATTATTATATAAAGTAAGTACCTCTCCCGCTCCTTGAAATAGTATTGTTTGATCAGACAGTTTGTTCTTGGTTATTCGAAGAGCTGCAAGGATACCTGCAACAGCGACAGATGCTGTTCCTGAAACAAATAATAAGTATCCTTGAGAAATCTTCAAACAAAGCCTGTTAAATTCTGAGGCTCAAATTTTCATATCTTGAAATCATCATATAAGATCATATAGCAGGCTAACTGGGACAGAAAGGGACATGTAGTTGCCTGATCCCAGGCTTGCATTGCATGTGATATGAAATTCCCAGGCTACTGATATCAATATTTTAGATAGTGACTTACTACTACTGTCCTTAAACACTTTCCAAAAGCATTATTTTGGTAATACAATGAATGAGTGTGGGGTTTGGATTATGTGAATTACAATTCAACCAGATTACTGAATTAATAAAGAAAAACTGTTTTGTACATCAGTTTCCTAGTGTACATTATAGTTGTACTATCTACTGTAGAAGAATACTATGTACTATTAGATTCTTTCACCTTGGGGTCCTGAAGTCTATTACTGATCCCTTCCATGTAAAGTAGTAGGCACCCAGTAAGTGCTTGCTGATGTTACTGCTGGTAGTAATGATATTTTGTTTCATTTAGAGTTTAATGTTTTAATTTTCAATGCGAAATATTAACAAAGTTAATAGCAATTAAGATCTGATTTTACTGCATTCTTTAATTGTCTTCCTAGTTATGATCATCACTGGTTGATTACAAAGGTGCTGGACAAAATTAAGATAAAACTTAATACAGGATAAAAACTGAGTTTTCCTCATTATGTCAATGGCCACAGAAATATCACCAGTTCTAGGGGCCTCCCTGGTGGCGCAACGGGTTGAGCACAGCACTGCGAAGCTTTCCAAAGCCACTGGAGCACAAGTTCAATACCTGGCCAGGGAGACTCCCACATGCCTATTCTGCTCCCCGCTCTGTCTCTGGTGAATCCTCTCACCATCCCACACCTCTGGCCTAAAGCCCAGTTTGTATGCATAAACAAATAAATCTTTAAAAAAAAAAAGAAATATCACTAGTTCTAATTTTATTACTTTACCATATAAAATTTCATGGATCACAGAGCAGTTGTTTTGCTTTGATCATAATTACATAGTTCAACTTCTTTCTGGCTCAGGTCTGATATAAAACTTTGCAACCACTGCAGTACTTTCCAGCTGTATTTACATTTTACTCCTCTAAAGTAACATTCTACCTATAATGATTCCTAAGTCACTCAGTCCCCTAGTAAACGTTAAACACCCTTATTTAGTTTAAAAAAACAATCAAACATAGATTAGAATAGGTCAGATGAAAGATACAATGATGAAGTGTTATGATGCCCAGTAACAAAGGCAAATTTAAGGTTTTAACATCAGTATATTTGTTCTTTTCAAACTTTTGAAAAGAAAGTTTGTTTTCTTCTTGTGGAAACTGTAGTCATAAAGAAGCTGACAATAATTATTGAAAACCTGTTTGTCTTCTGCATGCTTTTATTTAGAAACAAAACACAGATTATGAGAAAAGTGCTTGCAATTTTGAGCCACCATTGCAGTAAATCACAAACTATGTAAGTCATACATTACGTAAAGGCAACTTATGTACACATTATTTAAAATGTAAGCCGATGTAAAAATACAGCTAATCTATGTTTAAAAGATACTATGATAGGATAAGAATATTTGCTGCCTTATACATATAGATTCACTAGAGCTGTTAAATAAAGAGAATTCTAATTAGAAAGGTATGTATATCCAGTCACTAAATATCACAATATCTCAAGCTATCTTGATTTCAGGATCTTTTGTAGTAAGTTGGCCAGAAGTTTGGATTTAAGGAACTCTAAGTCTAAGATTCTGTAATTTTCATGGTCCTATAAATTCTACCAGTACTAAATTTAATCAATTGAAAAGTCAAAGTCAAAACATCATCAGCAATCACCACATATGTATTATTTTCATTGTAAAAAAGAGAGGACATTTAAGGTCAAACAGACATAATATTTCCAAAAGGTCCTAAACATGATGTGATGACTTATTTCTATACTATCATGCTATCATTCTGTATTAAAGCATTCTGTATTAAATTCCAAATGTTGTAAGTTCAGATGTACTACTCCCAGTAAGGCAAAATAAGTCTGAATATCAGAACTTTATATTTAAATGTATATTTTATATATCCTGGGGGCATACTAATTTCTCTTCCTAGAATTAATTTTAAAAAGCAGAAAGATATATTTTGCACTACTAAAAGGTTAACTGGATAGGAAGAACCAGTATTGGCCCATACTGCCTGGACTTAAATTTTGCTACAGTAAATGGAGTAATATAGCAAGTTGGTATTCCATAAAAATTTGAGTTTTCACAATAAATTATTCCAAAATATTTTGAGATTGAATACTAAACCTTCTGTAAATCAAAGAACTGGCAGAAGTTTATCTTTGCATATATCACTTTCTTTTAAAGAGTACTTAATATTTAACATTTCAGCAACATACTAAAGAGATTCAATATTAAAATTTTAGAAATTCTATATCTGTGAACAATAAGATTTTAACAATAACAGGTCACCAATTATGCTGGGGTTCTGGCTATGGTTATTGAGTATCAGTCCTATCTTTTATCAAAGAATGACCTCTGCTAATACAATAATTCGTTAAATCTAATTACTATATGTAAATAGTAACAGAGACTGATGTGTAATCAAATAATTATTATCCTCATGTGTTACTAAATAAATATAAGATCAGATTAAATACAGGAACAGAAAAAAATTGTTTAGGCAGGGGCCACGGCATTTCAAGTACATATTACCTGAAAGAAAAAAAACTTGTGCAAATGTGAAGGCAGGGATGACTTTACCAAAAATCGGGGCTTTAACACACAATTTAGTTTTCTCTTTCCCCAATAAACTCTACTAGAACAACTGAAAGGCAGTTTTAAAACATCAAAGAGATCTGGAGAAGAAGATGGCAGTAAAATTTTAAAAGCTGGAAAGCAAATAGCAAACGACAATTGACTTAACAGAGTTGAGAAAGCTGAATTTTTGGCCCGCCGTGGGGAATGCTGAGAGGCAATCAGGCTGACATGACAAAATTCGCAAAAGGACTGGGTTCAGGAGGCACCAAGTACCTCTGGAAATAGGGATGGAAAAGGGGATAAAAATATGAGATTGGTCAAAATCTGTAAAATAGTTAGAGCCCAAACCCTTCTCCCTCTCCTTCTAGCAGACAGCTGTCCCTCCTAAACTCTATAGGTTTAGGGAAAAGCTGGAGCTTTATTTTCTTGGACAATTCTTGTCCATAAATACTATTCATGAAATAGAGGAGGTATCTGTACTGTAAGACATTATATATAATTTTAAGACACAGGAATAACTGTATCCCAGGGATCCATACTGAAAAAAATATTTACTGAATGTTTACATACCCAGTTAAAGGGACCCCAAACTGTTCCTACTTGGCTCAAAGAAAGCTAATATCAGAAGAGAGATTGGAAAAAAAATTTTCTGTGGAATCTGAGCAGTGTAAGAGAAAAGAATCAGACTGATAAAGAAGATCCCTCAAGGAAATGGCCCAAGATACCTTATATATAGACCCAGAATACAAACTCCACTTTTATAGTGAGCCTCTGGAAATTTAAACGGAGAGAGACCCCAGAATGTATGTGAAACTGTAGGTATTACAGGTTCTCAAGAAATGTGTACGTGCTCATTTTCTTAAAGCATCGTTGACAGCTGAGATTACCAGTTTGATAGAGAAATGTAATTGCTCATTTGTTGTTTAATATGCTTTTAAAAATTTAGGACAGGGTTTAAATTTAAAACATTTTTGCTGGCAAAAACAATTTTTTTTGTGTGAAATGTCTAATCTACTATATCTGATTTTTGAACTTTTCAATCATCAAAGCCTTTAGTATAAGGTGATGTCACATTTATCCTATTTTTAATAATCTTAACATATGAAAATAATTTATTAAAGTTAAAATTTTTGTGTGAAATACTTAGTGTCATGTTAGAAAACAGTCTGACTCCAAAGAGACTATTATGGGAAGAAAAAGCTCTTTTGTTCAGATGATTTTAAATCACCAGAAAATAGGATTTTATTCTTTTAATCTGAATTTGTTGAATTCTGATGGTCTCTTATGTAATTAAATGTTCAATCTTTAAATAGACTTAATGCACATATTTCTCCACTTAAAAGCAATTTATAATTAAAATGCATTATGGTTTAAATGCATTTCAATGAAAATCTGTATCATGTAGATTAGATTATGAATACAGCAGAATTTTAAGTTTTTAAATCAAACACTATTCATAATATCTTTAAATAAGACTTCCGTTAAAAAAAAGGAAAAAAAAATCCCCTGAAGATTCAGTATAAGAATATTTATTTACATGGTAAGGCCATAATAGTTACATAATTATTTTTATAGGCACCAGAATGGAATTTCTATGCCCACAGTGGAGTGAGTATTACATTTGTGAGCGATGATGGTAAAAACACAAGGTTGAAAGGTAAAATAGAAACATACAGGAAAAATACATCATTAAGACACTAACAATTTTCCATTAGTATGGAGTAGTAAGGAGAAATGTACAAAATGATGTGATCATTTTAGTCAGAACCCCAATAATTTAATGAACGCTTTCTCTAGTCAGAGATTATTAGATCAATTTTTCTCAAATCCATCTTTAATGTTGCAAAGGCAGTAATATTCTGAAACTTCTATGTGAAAATGAGTTGACTATATGTATGCAGGTTAGATTTTAGGTCAGATTAACTGGGGTGAAAAATTGGATATGTAATGCCCCCGTGATGATGACTTGCAGAGGGGAATTTTTTGCTGTGTACCCTCAAGTTCCCTCACTTTCAATGCTTTTAACCCGCTGGGCATCTGCCCCTCAGCCGTCATAACTATAAAACTGATGCAGTCCAGGCCCTGACCTCTAATTTCTGGTCTTGCATAACACAAGTTTTATCCACTGCTTTTCTTAAATTGAACTGCTTAATAATTCAAAATTACATAATACAGGATTTCCTGCTACCCAAAAGTAGACTATTCCTATGAAATGCTCACAACCCAAAGTGACATAAAGCAAGGAAGCAATCACCATTAATTAATATAGAAAAAAATTTGACCATTTCCACACCCCCAAAATAACCTATCAAATCATCCTCTACTCTAGTTCATGGATAATATGATACATTCCAGAGTCACAGAGTACTTTTCTCAAATACATGAAATGAGAAAATGTGTGAAATCCTCAAGCATAATTCCTGGCAATTAACAGGTACCTAAAATATATGTACTGAATTAAAATTATTATAAAATTATGAACTAATTGCAGGACACATTATCCACAAGCAGTGAAAATTTTATTACCTTGAATATCATCATTGAAAGTGCAATACTGGTTTTGATACTTGTTCAGAAGACGAAATGCATTTCTATTGGCAAAATCTTCAAACTGAATGAGGCAATTCATTCCATACCTAAGAGACAAAGAGGTTAATAAGATTAAAAATAAAGCTTAACATTAGCCTAAATGAAAGGCAAAACATTATTTTCTCTTAATGGTCCTATGTTGCTACTTAGTCCATTCAGCAAATATTTACTGCATGCCTACTGCAGAAAGAACATTTTGCTGGCACTGTGATCACAATTTGCACATATACTTCATTAAAGTGCACTGAAAGTTCACTTCCATCCTTCACCATACAACTGACCTGTTTCCTGATATACTCACCCCAATCCTGCCCTGTTCCCTCTGTTAGCCATTAATTGCTCTTAAGGCTGTAAGTTTAATTTTTTGCTTTATTTAGTTGAGCCATATGGTTTGTTATCCTCGTATGAGTGAAAACACATAGTGTTTGTCTCCCCTCATCTGACTTATCTCACTTTGTGTTAGTTTTTAAAAAATAGTCTCACTAAGTGATTTACATGTTTCAGTACTACTAGTTTTCATTAATGATAGTAAAAAGGTTAAATTTGTCAAAAGAAGTTCTTTTAAAAAAAAAAACTAATATGTATAAAAGCCTTTTGGTTGAATTTTCAAATACAAGTAATAACTTTCAAGTATAAATCTTGGCTATTTTGTATATTTTATATTCTTCACATTCAACCAATCTTTATTTTAAAACATTTATTTTCTACAGGTACCAATGAAGAAAAATTCCTATGAAACTGCTATTTTTTTCCAATGACATTTTAAAATTCTTGCCCTTATACATCCCTCTTCCCCTTCCTTATATTTCTTCCTATCAAAATACTTTTGGAAATATTAAATACCTGTTCAGAAGAGTTTTGATAGACTTCTTCAAAAGAAATGCCATTTTAGTTCAAGTAAAAAAAATTAGAAAATCCTCCTATGAACAAATAATAGCTAATAAAATATGAGGGACGGGAAGTTCATGGTGTAAAGGTCCAACTGCATAAATCTTAATTCTGAAATATTCTTCTCCTCTCCCAAGCCCTGTCTACCATCTTTCACACTGACTCCAGCTCAAAATTTGCTTTTCATTCTGGTACTGCTATCTCTTCTAACTTAGTCTTTCTAACTTTGCCTCTGATGCCAAAGTTATTTCAACACTGTTCTCTCCCTAAACTACACTGTCGCCTGTTGTCCTCTTCCTTTCTCACTCTAAGTAACCCCCTCACTCCACTTAGCACACAAATCCCTGTTTTTGAGTCCAGGCAATATTTATTTTCATTACTTACTGGTCCACATACATGACCCCATAGCCATTTTTACAAATCTTTTTTACTCCACTTGTACCACAGACAATCTCTTACTAGTCACCACCTCACTAGATCAATGCTATCCAGACAGAACTGTCTTGAATTTTAGTTCTCCTCCACATTTGATCAGTCTACTAATCTATCTGTTAAAAAAAAAAAAACACCTTATTTTCATTATTATACCTTTTAAATAACTTTGTGATTTTACTTCTTTTCCTCCTCTACTTGGAAATATTCTTGCTTTCTGTTTCTAATCTTTTATGGGCCTTACTGCTTCAACTTTACCTGTCAGTTTCGATGTCTCCCTCTCTACTAGCTTCATATCCCCAGGAATTCTAAGGACTCTCTAGATTTAAAGTAACATCCCTGACTAGACAAAACCAATCTGTCTTCCTCCCCCCCAAACCTCTCAGATGAGAAGGCAACTAAACTTCCCTCATTTCTCACTTCTTGTCAATATTACACCTGTAACTGAAAGACAGTCTCAAACCACCATGTCCTGACATCACAATGCAGATAAGACTCTCGCTTTCTTCTGATGCAACAAAATACAAGTTAGTTTTCTTCCATTGTGAATTTTTATGCATTAGTATATTCGCCCTTAAGGACTATCTTTTTTAATAACTATAAATTCTTATGTGAAAACTGGTATCTAAATGTTTATTTGCACTATTTGTATTCGTAGTAAGGTTTAACATCTTTTTCTATGACTCTTGGTCATTTTGTAATTCTTTTCTGTAAGATTATATGTTTCTTGGTTAATTTTTCTATTCATATGGTCTTTTTCTTTAGTATTTCACAGACCTTTTTAAATATCAAGGGTAGTAGCTTTCTGTCCTATTTGTTGCTTATGGTTCCCCTACTCTAGTATACTGTGCCACTGATAAGATGGTTTTCCTGTTTGTTTTCACAAAAGCACTTTTAAAATGTTATGTGGTCAGACTTTTTAATCTTTTTATTTATAGTTTCTGCCCTTGAGATGGTATACTTTCTACCATGAAGTCAATGTCTTCTCCCCATATAGTTACTTTAACCATAATCAAAAACTTTAATGATATCATAGATATAGAAAATAATTAACCTCTATACCTAGTATTTTTTACACTTTTAATAAAGACTTTTTAAGATAATTCAAAATTTGTTTTTTATATAATTCACTCAAATATACCAACATCAATTATTTAATAGTACATCCTTTCCCTTAGTTACTTATAATCATACATTATATTCTGGTACATAGTTGGTACAGAAACAGGGCTTTTCTCTTTTATTCCACTATTGCTATAAATAACAAATATGTCTTCACTTTTAAGTAATGTGTGTATGTGTATGTATGTGTGTACACTCACTTAATCTTCTCAATCAGTCTGTGAGGCAGGCACTATAGTATTCTCATCATATAGATGAGAGAACATGTTGCTACTGCTTGGTAATGACAGTCTTACTGTGATTAGTTCATTACTTTATCTAAAAAAAAAGACTCCATTTCAATTACCATGGATTTTAAATAACTTTAATATTCAGTAATTTATCTTTCATTGTTCTTTTTAAGTATCTGCTTGCTCTGGCATTGGTATTAAATCATAAGTTCTGGAGTTATAGCTCCTGGAATGAAATCCTGCCCTGCTCGTTCATTCTGTGTCCTTCGCTGTTCTGTGCCTCTCCTTCTCCATCAGAAGAACTGAGAATAATAATGGCATATTATCATAAGTTAGTAATCAGAATTAAATGAAGTGATGAATGTAAGTGTTCAGTATACACAGACTGGCATACACTATGTACTCCAAAATCACTAATTTTTAAAATCATTTAGTAGCAACAACAGAAACCATAGACAGTGAAATAATATCTTCAAAAGTCTAAGTGAAAATAGCTATTATTCTAGAATAGTGTATATACCAATGCTATTTTTTAAAGTAAATTGAAACAGTTATCTTTAGGTAAATAAAAACCAAAAATTTTAACTAAAGTAACTTCTAAAGGATGTGTTTCATAAAGAAAGAAAATGATCCTAGAAAAAAGCCTGTGCTATATAATAAGACAGTAAAATGCAAGTAAATACAAGTAATTTTTATCCATATGAAATAGTACTGACAGATAGGACTACTTCTGATAAGACATTGAGGAGGTTGGCAAATTTCTCCAAAATCCAGCAATATACCAGAACAAATCCTTCAAAACAACCATTTCAGTGCTCTGGAAATAAACTAAAGGCAAAAGAAGTAAAAACATGAAAGCAAATTGGGGAGTGGAACATTAAATTCTTACGCTCCTTATAGATATGATGCCATTCTTGCAAACTCTTTAGCCAGCTTTATTTAAAATTACTAGTAAACATTTCTATGGTTATAAATGAGAATTTTTTTTTTTTTGGAAACCTTAGCAGAGAAGCAAATTTTGTGTACCTGTTTACCCCAAGCACAAATATCAATCAATAATTACCTAGTGCTTGTGATGACTCCTTCCCTACTTCTCTGGTTTTTAAACAGGCCTTTAGAAAGGAAAGACTACATAATTTTACACAGTGCCGAGTATGATTTGCTCCCAAAGTGTCATGTGCTGGCAGGTCTAGCAGCATCTGATGATCTGTCATTATGCTCAGAAGCAACAGAACCTTGTGGTCTCAGTATGTGATGAGGATTCGGAGCCTTGTCAGTTCTATTCCAGGATCTACTACTTACTTGGTCCTATGGTTTGGAGCTTGTTACAATTTCCCGATGGTAAAAATGAGGTTCCCACAATATGGTTTGCCTTCAGCATGTAGGACACAATGTGGTCAGACTATAAATTTATAATGTTTTCTAAATGAAATCTTGGAACAGGCATAGGTAGTAAGATGATGCACAAGATACCTTATCATTTACCAAAGTCTATTTTAGAAGTATCCCCTAGAGAATACTGCATATCAGTTTTAATTCCATGACTTTTCTCCACCTGGTAGTTAAATCTGATTTTACTCCTAGAGATTGAGAGAGAGGCATTCTGAATACATTTTGTGACACAAGCAGCTTGCATCATATAATAAAAGAAAACCATGTAAGGGATATTTTGTTCCAGATTGAATCAGCCTTGTCACTATGAAATTATAAGTAGTAAAACACAAAGAAGTAAGCCAAGTCAATTCTACATAACTATGAAAAGAACCTACTATTTTATGATCAAAATATCACATAAAATAGTGGGTGTAAATGGTTTTAAAAGTTAACTAAATTGCCACCCATAAAATTAACATGTAAAAACCACAGGGGATGATTTCTTGTGGCATCAGACAAAAACTTTATTACTGTGACTAATCACTGCCTCTAGCACATTCTGAATGTTAGGCACTGTGTTACACGTTATAGGGATTATCTGGTTTAATTCTCTAAGCATCCCAATGAGGAAGATACTGTTATTAATCATTTTACAGATGAAAATATTGGCCCTCAGAGACATTAAGGACTATGGTTGAGTTCAGACTAATAATAAGTGGAAGGGTCTTGGCAGAACTACAGCGCCAATTTAATTACTTTATACACTGGCTCTCAGAGCACCAACATCATGACCAAGAAGAAGAAGTAAACCGTGTATTCACAAATAATAAAGTAATAAAGTTATAATTTTATCATAAAACTAACAAGACAGCATTTGTATTCATTTAACATGCTAGGTACTTTATTATAATAAGCATATGAACAGATAATGATTACAAACTATCAGTAATTCATATAACCAAGTCAATAAAGCACACTTTGATTTTAGTAATTTTTTTTTTTTTAGGATTTATAATACATGCCACTATGCAGCATTCAAGATCCAGAATACCTTTTACAAATTACTCAGTTTTACTAATGTAACTAAGGCCTCACGTTGCTCAAAGAACTGAGTGGCAAAGAGGAATCATGGTCTTGACCTTAAAATCCAGATCTCACTGGAAAGACAAAGGACACAAGCAAAAAAATAGAAAAAAAAGAAGAAAAAGGAGATTTCAATTAAAAGCAAAACAAATGATACACAGAGATTACTATAGGGTTTGGGAAGACGATAAAGTAACAAGATGGGGCTTAAATTGGACACTTCAGTAGGATTCAAATAAGGAGAAGAAAATAAAAAAGATTTTAAAGTTTGTGCTCCAGGGCACTAAGAACAGAATTTTATATCAGTTTCAGATTAGTAACAGTTTTAAATGCCAGAATAGGTAGTTCGATGTTAACTCAAGTTCTCTTTGGGGAAGAACCATTCAAATTTAATTCTTTCCCTTATCAAGTTTGTATATATTTTTAGGAATTCACATCATCCTTAGACGAATGACACATTTTAAGGGTATATCTCTGTTGCTGATCTTCCAAAGGAACTCCAACTCTATTTCCAAAATGACAGTAAGACAGACTTGGGGAAGTGTTACATTATGAATCTTTTTATTCTTTAAGTGAGGAATAAAAATTTTAAATAATATTTTCATATGTTGTCAACCTTTCTTTTTCAGCAATGGATTTCTGCAAAAGCATCTACAATATAGGAAAAATCACAACCCTATATATCAAGGAATCACCATTAAATCACAAGCAAAAGCAGAATCATTCTGCTTGGGTATTGCCTTGCTTCTCAAAAAAGTAATAGTTTGGAAGGTTGTGAGTTCCTTAAAATTCAACTAATTCTGAAGTTGCATCTATAACTAAAGTAGATATTTTGTATATTTTAATGCTATCATTAAATGTTTCTTGCCTCTAAAATCAATGAGTTCTTTTCCCTTATAGTGTCCCAGAAATTCCAAAATGTTTCCTTACAAATCTTATTATCCAAGCTTCACAATTTCTAGCACTGACACCACCAATGTGAAAGCACCATAATAATTTTCTATTTGCCTTCCACATTTGATCCTACTAGCCAATTTTTTTATGACTTCTACTAATATACCTTTCTTATTATACCATTTTCTATTCTACCTGAATTTGGGTTCAGTATTTTGGACCACGTAACTGCAATAGTACTACAATCTCCTGATTAGTCTCCATGTTTCTGTTTTCTTTTTCACTGATATCAATTTACTCACTAAAAAATTTAGCCACACTCTTTCAAAACAGGTCCTCTGAAATAAGATCTCAGCTAACTTTATCTCATGCTATTTTTAGAAAGAAACCTATCCTCCCTTTCTTTCTTTATTGAGTTAGCATACTGAGTACATATTAGGAGATAGAAATTGTACTTGTACTCTGTGTTTGCTCTCACAGAGCTTAAGCAATGAGGAGGAGACAGTAAATTGGAAATTAATATACCATGAAAAGTGCTATCATAGAGGAAATCCAGGATATCAAAACACAGACAGGAGCATTTACTCACAATTAAGGGGAGCAGGAAAGACATTCTAGAGAAAGCTAAAGCCTGAAGGATAAGTATGAATTTGCTAAGAGGAAGGGGAAGAATTTTTGAGGCAAAGTGAACATGCTCAAAGACCCAGAGTTACAATGGCATATTTTAGGAAATGAAATAAATTAAATATGACTGAATCACAGGATTTGAAGGAAAAAAGATGAGAATTCAGGCCAAAAGAGTGCCAGATTATATAGGCCCTCTAATACATGTTAAGGAGTTTGTACATGTTAAGTAGTCTTAAACCAGAACATTAAACAGCAGTATGACAAGATCAACTTGCATTTTAGACTAATAGGGTAGTCCAGAGTGAAGAGTGGATTAAAGGAGGATAGGTTAGATATCAAGTCTACTTAGACTGTTACAAACACTAGGCCTGCATCTGGAAATAAGGGGATAGGATTCATGACATATTTAGGAGTAAGAATTAACTGTATTAGGTAAAAAGAAGTAGATAATAAGAAGGGTAAATCAAGAATGAATTCCAGGTTTCTAGCCTGAATTACTTCGTAGAAGATGAAATATGCTAAAAAATAGGGGACCTCAGGAGAAGCAGCAGGTTTGGTCAGGAAGATCATGAGATCAGCTTTGAATACCCTGCTTTTGGAACTACCTTAGAGCCACATGAATCATGAATAGTATATTATTGTGAAACCTCAAAATCAAAGTAAATAAAAAGGATTTTGCAGATATAACCACTTAAAATAAAAAACTTTGAAAAATGATATCCATTCTTATGCCAGTGAATAACAAAAATGTGTATATTACTTCAGAAAAATCTGAGAACTGTCCAGTTAGAAATAACTGAAGGCACAAATCCAATGTAAATTACAAATACAGCCTCTGGCACAATCATCTGGCCTAATGTCAAAGTTAAACACTTTTCCTCTTCTATAACCAACACCCACCTACCAATAATGTGTCCTGAAGTTATGTCTATTCAAAATTCCATATTAATAGTGCTTTTTATATGCCAAAATATCATGTTCCCTGTTATATATAAATGGAGAGAGAGAGAGAGAGAAAGAGAGGGAGAGCAAAAAAGAGAGAGAGAGAGGTATTTTCTTCCAATAAACTAGAAGCCTCATGTTTTCAAGTGGTGTTGAAGATCATTAAGGTCAGACTGCTTTAAGATTGTTTCTACTGGCACCTATGTGGGTGCATATAGGTCATCAATATTTTTTTACCTTAAAGAAGCTCAGTAATTAGTTAAGCTAAAATTAGAATTCTTTCGCAGAGTCCCTACTTAATTCTAAAAATTTCTTAGGGACAAAATATGATATAAGAACTACTTTTATTTCCTTTTGCATTAAACCATTTTTAAATGACTCTAATAACTTTTTCTTAATTATTAATATACTTAGATTTCAGAATAATTTTCAAGAATACAACACTCTCTGTGCCAAAATGACAGTTCCAAATCTGATCAACAAAAGCTGTTTGTAGTAGAAGGCTTGATTCAAGTGATTTCAGTTTGCATTTCTCTGATGTCTAATGAACTAATATGTGCTTAATGACCATTGTGAAGTGTTGCTTTAAACCTTTTTCCCATTTAAAAACTTAGGTTGTCTTACTTTTGAGTTGTAGGAGTTTTTAAAATATACAGATATAAGTGGTTCACCAGATATATGTTTTACAACTATTTTCCCCAATCTTGGGCTTCCTTGTAATTTCTTTAACAATGTCTCTAGCAGACCATAAGTTCTTAATTTTGTTGAAGTCAATTACAATTTTTTCTTTTATGACTTCTGTTTTCTGTAAGAAATGCCAAAACTCAAGGGCACATAGATTTTCTCCTACATTTTCTTCTTAAAGTTTTATATTTTTAGCTTTATATTTATGTCTATGATCTATTTTGAATTAATTTTTATAGGTTAAGCATAAGATAAGGGTTAAGGTTCACTTTATTGCTATGGATATTTAATTGTTCCAAGACTATTTCTTGAAAGAACTATCCTATTCTTGCCTTGGTATTTTATCTAGGGTTAATTCACCATGTGCACATGGGTCTATTTCTGAATTTTCTGTTCTTTCATATTGATCCATTCTGTTTTATCACTTTGTTGTCTCCTGCCAATATCACACTATCTTGAAGTAACAGTCTTAAGAATTGAGGCGCATAAGTCCTCTAATGTTATCCTTGTTTTTCAAAATTTTTTAGCTGTTCTAGATTTTTTCATTTCCAGATTCATGTTGAATCATCTTGTTAATTTCTATAAAATGCCCTTTCAGGTTAGTATTTTCTAAAATAGATTTACATTTTTGTGTGATAAAACTTGTTAATAGAGGATTTCAGTGAAATTATATTGAGCTTCCTTGAATGCATTATTTGAATCTGTAGATTGGATATCACACATGAAAGTAATTTTTATATGTACACCCATTGCTTCACTAGGTAAATGCCCATATAAATAATTTGGGAAAACATTTTAACCATAGGGAAAAGCATTTGAGAAAAACAGTAACTAATAACCATTTGCTCTCTCTATGCAATTTTGTGAAATGTTAACATTATTCCACATTTATTTCAGGCCAAAAAAGGTCATCCATCACTTTAATCCTACTCTGCCCCTCTTGATCTCATTTCCCTCAGATAAATAACCACTCTCATAAACTGGGTATTTGTCATTCTCATGCATGCTATACTTTTATAACAAAGGTATGTATGTGTCCAAAAAGCAAACAGCACATTGCTCTTAAGATTTATATACATGAATAACTATACATATATCTCATGGGTATTGAATGGCATCTGATTCTGATGAAATGACAGCATGGTGCTATTTTTAAGGGATAAGGCTCCTTTTGCAATTTTTTCCTCAAATTCATGATTCACAGATGTAGTCACATGAAGCACTGGTTCATTTAACCTTTACAGACTATACAATATTGCACGCAACATATATCAATTCCATTGATGAATATTTAGTGTTTCCAGTTTTACATTCTACAAACAATTCTGATGTGAAAATTTCCATACATGACTCCTTATGTGACATGCAAGTGCAAGTCCTTTGTAGTAAGTTATTCATATTCTGAACTATTTTGCCAAAATAGTCTGTGAATTTACACTCCTGCAAGCAGTGTGCATATTCATCCAGTCTCACGAGCATTTGCCATGGCCAGATTTAAACATGTTTGCCAATCTGATGGATGTGAAATGGTATTTGAGATCTTTGAAATGGCAGTATAATATTAGAAGCCATCAAAATGTGCTATTGGGATTTCCTTTCAAGAAGGAACTTGCTAGAAAAATAGCTATAGAACTGCCTCCAGTCACAATACTTTAAAATACTGTAGCATTCCACCCAAGGTCATGTTCTTCCCAGGAGTCCCCACTCAATTACTGAGCACAACAATAGTACAAGAGCCTGGAGATTTCTATTCAATGTGGAACACATCTAACAAGCAATCTTTGCTCTGGAGCTCCCCACTGGGTCGGCTGAGAGATACATTTTACACTCTAGGCTCTCTCTCTCTCCAGTTCTGCTTCCCAGATGTGTGGCATAGTCTGAAAACTTTCCCTACCCAGTCATTCTCCCTCCCTGTCTATTTTTCACAGGCATTACCCCAATACACTTCTTATACTTTGACTCCATTTCAGGAACTGTGTTAATGGAAAACTGAAACTGATGTCATGATTGAGAAGATTGAAGTACAAGTCTCTACTAGTCAGGTTTAGATTTGAATCACTGCTTAACTTCTTATACCCTCTGGATGTTATTCACTTTCACTAGACCTGAGTTTCCTCAATTTCAAATGAGAATAACAATGCCATAGGATTGAGAGATTAAATTAATATAAGCCTTTGAAGCAAACTCCAGCACACAATAAGCCCTCGATAATAGGTGTTACTGTTGCATGTAGGTAAAGGTTGTGTGGTCTCAAAATACCAGAGATAATTAATAGTTTCAGTTCTATTATCTTTGTTGGTGATTTTATGGTCTAAAATTTGTTCTGTTTTCATTTTTGCCTTGACTGTGTATTATTTTATTTTGTTTTGTTTTCCCTTATAACAAATTATATATGTAAGTAAGAAAAAAGAATACTCTAATACTCTAAATCTAACACTTTAAATACATCATGGGAGGCTTTGATCAAATACCTTTTCTACCATAAAGTGTGGTAAAATTTTAAATATCACAAGGCCTCCCTGGTGGTGCAGCGGTTAAGCGCTGCGCTGTGGAGCTGTCGGCAGCAGCGATGCGAGTTCGATGCCCAGCCGGGGAGAATCCCACATGGTGTGGCAGACCTCTCCTGCCTCGCCCGCTGCTCCCCTCAGCAGTGTATTTCTGATCTGCCTGTTCTGCTCCCCACTCTGTCTCTGGTGAAGCCTCTCACCACTCCACACCTCTGGCCTGTACCCAAGCTGTATGTATAAATAAACAAACCTTTAAAAATAAAAAAATTTTAAATATCACAGCCTACGCATCTTGAGACTGCTCTATTAGTTTACATTAGGGAGGCATAAAAAATTATTCAAACTACCAAAAAAAATCTGGGCTTCCCTGGTGGCGCAGCGGTTAAGCGCTGTGCTGTGGAGCTGTCGGCAGTGGTGACAAGAGTTTGATGCCCAGACAGGGAGATTCCCACATGGCGCAGCAGACCTCTCTTGCCTCGCCTGCTGCTCCCCTCAGCAGGGTATTTCTGTCGATCTGCCTGTTCTGCCCCCACTCTGTCTCTAGTGAACCCTCTTGCTGCTCCACTCCTCTGGCCTGTACCCCAGCTTGTATGCATAAATAAATAAATCTTAAAAAAAAACTATCAAAAAAATCTTTCCAAGACAATGCAAAAGCCAAATAGAGCTGGCATTTTCTTTCATTGACTTTTTTCTACCTAAATTATTTTCCCAGAAATACCCACTTTTTCATCAATAATTTTCTAAACTTTAGAATTACATATGGAATTAATGTATGAAGAAAGATCAAGAAAGAAGTTCAGTAACTAACGTATTATTCTTGCACTGCTGTCCTACAGAACAAATTATTAGAAAATTTGGAAGAACATTAAGTCTTTAAGAATGATGTAGTCAAATATTTATTGTGATGAGATTCTATTCCCTATCTTCAGCTTTAAAACTAGGAATCTGGCCAATTGTGAACTTCTGAAAGAAGTAAGTGCTTGTAAAAATAAAAGTCTACATTAACTATTTGAAGTATATTTCCTGCCTCATTCCAAAATTCTGTATTTCTCCATAACAAGAAAAATAACCTTTGTATTCTTTCAAAGTCCCATATGAAATATACAGTCAGAAGTTCAGGTTGATAGATCTTTGTAATGCATTTGTGCAAAAAGATCATATACTCCAATCTTTAATCCTCAAAATGAAAAGGAAAACCAAGAAAGTGCATCAAAAATGGTGCTGGATCAAGTGGTAGGAAGAGAAAAAGTATGTGAATACTATTTTGTGAATAAAATGAATATTACCATACTTGATTTACATATTAAATATATATGATGAAGTGTACTTATCAAACTACATCTGCTTTTACATACTATAATATATCTTCTAAATTAGCACTCTTCATTTCTTTTTTCAGTTGTTAGCAAATCTCCAAAATAGATCGGGTTCTAGATTTCTGGGTAAATGATCAAAATCCCTCTTCTCCCTAAAATCTCTCAAAATCAAAATTTAAAAAGCTTTATATTTTATGCAGGACAAACCCTATTTAATCATTATACTTTCCTCTGGACAAAGTGATCATCACCTCCATTAGTGCTTAGAAACAGTTGAGAAATTGGGTTTCTCACAACTATATGCTATAGTATGCTAACTGGGCTTTTGTAAAATAGCACTTGCCCAAATGCTTTTGTAAAACATTAGGCAAAACAAAACAGATTTATTCACTCACAGCATTTAAGTTCTCAATATGTAAATATGCTATTGTCAATGATAATCTCTGAGAAGAGGTTGCATAATATATGAAATTTATTATACATGTGTAGCTAGAAAATACCTCTCAAATTCCAAAGGTTTTTTTTAAAAAAAAACTGAAAGACCTTGTACGTGCAACTCAAAATAAGGTAAAAAAAGGTCCTAATTTAATCAACAGTTTGTAAAAAAAAAAAAAAAGCAAAAACCTCTAAGAGTTAATTTTCACGGTATACCAATAATTCAAATAAGATGCCATCTTTTAGAGGGGAAAAAATATTTTGATTGAGGTAACACTGGATTAAGATATTACACATGATGCAGAGGTCTAGGATCATATCTTTTCAGATATATGTTACCACACTGAGGCACCCACAGTCCTTCATCTATGTCCATTGGGTTCCCTCTATGCCCTGCTCTTCATCCAACCCCTCTGGGAGAGCCACAGAATATATCATCAACACCCCTCAAAATGAGTTAATTTCAAATGAAAAGCAGTTTTTGGCTAGGCCAGGTGGTAAAAAAAAAATCTAACAAGTACACCATTTTTACAAGAGAACCTTTTTTGGTAATAAAAAAATAAAATGACCTCAAGAAAAATGGGGATTTGGGGATATTCCTTATCTTAGGATCATTTATTAGTATAGTTTCTTTTTTCAAAGCTAGACTTTATAATAAGAAACTTAACAAAGTTAAAAAAAATCAAAATGAATAAAAATATTTAAAGGAAATAAGTCAAATGACAATTTCTAGTTATAGTTTCCTGAGAGCACCAAGTTTTCTTTTCCTATGGGTGGCTCTGTCAATCGTAAGAGAAATAGAAATGTGTATCAGTGTGGTGACAAAAAGGAGGTTGTGGATACAACTGAGTCACATGGAGGTTGCAATTGGTTTTCTGAAAGTTGGCAATGCTTAAATCATAAGCATATGTGGAATAAAGTCCCTACTCCTCTTTCTCATATGAGCTGTATTAGTCACTTTGTTTTCCCATAAGCTGATAACAATAACATTTGGTGGCTTCTGTGGCATCCAGAAAAAAAAGGATAAGGTTTATATTTTGAACCCCCAATTGCAAACCCCCAAGAAGAAATTTTTCAATAAAAGAGAACACAGAGTCAGAATGATGCTGGTTGTAAGCAAAATATCAACTATGGGACATTCCAAATTCCCCACATACCAAGCAATAAAAAGACAATGTGGGATAGACAGGAAGTTAGAACTTCATGTAAAAACTTTTTCAGCTTCATAGTCAGAACATAAGACAGTTAAGGATCACATTTAAAAATGTGAACAGCATCAAAGCAACTCTACAGACCGAAGTCCTTTGAAAAAGTGGAATTAAAAGAAGTTTTGACACTATCATGAAATCCTAACAGACAAGAAATTTCTTTTCCTGAAACATAATATGCCATCTTAAATTTCTTTTTTTTTTGGGGGGGGAGCTTATAATTTATTTATTTTTTAATATATATATATTTATTGTTATTTATATCTTTTACATTTTGTATTCCCCTTGGGTAACCTACCACCAATTCACCTTAAATTTCATACAGCTACTTATTGTTTTAAGTTACCAATTTCTAATGCATAGAAGACAGTTTATTTAAAATACTCTTTAATTGTATATCCAAGCAAAATATTCTAGACCTTCAAATAGTAGCAGTATATTACAGATTTAAAAAAAAAAATCTGAACTAGAGAAAATGAAACAAAAAATATTAGGGTTAAAATTGAGGTAACTTACATATTATGCTTTAAAAAATGCCTGTGGTTCTATGTATCAAGGAAGCTGTGCGTTGTTTCTCTTAGGGGTACTGGAAAGGCAACGTAGTCAGCTACATATCTAGTCAGTTCCCTAAATCCTTAAGATTAATTTCACAGAACTAAAACCAAAATGGTACCTTCCTCGAAAACTGAGAATACACATATCATATTTTTACAGACTTATTCTCAGACAGATTTAGCATGTACATATTTAGCCTATGTATATCCACAGAAAAGTAATTTCATACAGCTACAGAATTTATACTGGTATGTAAATATGTTTGTAGAATCTTTACATATAGACTAAGTCGGTAAAAGCAACAATAGCTCCTCAGAATTAAGGCAAAAGATAGCAAGCTGTAATATTAGTTACTATTCCGTTGTGAAAAAACTCATTCTTTGATAAGGAAGCATTTTTTATTTAACAAAATAAAGTCAGAGGATTGATTTTTACACAGTCCAATCAGGTAAAATCATTACCACTTTGCAAGAAGATTTTAGGCCTGCTGACAAACTATTTCACATGATGTTTTATGAAATGAAAGTTATATGACACCATCTCTGCTGCTTCAGTTAAGTCTTATTTTGCCATTTTTTTTATAACAGCACTCACAGGTGTGCCCTAGTAACCTTATGTGGTTAAATGCCTGTTAGCCCCTTCACATCAAGTATACTATTTTTTAATGTTTTATTTGAAGTAACATGGCATTGTAATCTTATATAGGTCTCAGGTGTGCATCATTATAAGCCAACATCTGTATATGATATACTAAGTTCACCACTACAAGTCTAATTTCATCCTTCACCATACAAATAACCCCTTTTACATGACTTACCCACTTTCCTTCCCTTCTCAAGAATCTTTATAACGAAAAAAAAAAAAGGTTTTCAAAGGAAATTTTTTAATCTCTACCTTGTTTGATTCACTGCTGTGTTTGGCCCCATGAATCCTTCTTTCCTAAAACTCCTATCTTTCAGCCTCACTGCTGCCATTCTAACATCTGTTTCCTTTTCTCTGCTGTGCTAAAACTCAGTTACAGGCATTTCCCAAATTCTCTGCTAGAGTATAAAATTATTTTTGCTTTCTACTTGTTATTTTTTACTTCTCTTCTGATTTCTTTTATGGTATCGATTAGTGTTCATATCCAAGGTTAGAATAATATTAAAGAGAGTAGATAAAATGTACATTCTTATTAATAATAATAGAGAAAAAAGTTTTTGACTAAATTACTACCTGAGGTTAAGTAAAGGCCAGAAAGAGAAATAGAGAAGCTTACAAAAAAATGTCATTCTCCTTCATCTCCAAGTCACGTAAAAAAAAAAAAAAAAATCTGAAGCCCTGCAATTACTCTGTATGTATGGATATAGCTGGTATCTTCTAGATGATCCTATACTCTAGTATTAGTTACTTCAGCTGAAATCTAATAAAATTAGATTTCTCCGATTCACAACAAATTATTTTAGTTCTTATAGTTAGTAGCATTAATTTTGTTTTATGTAAGTGAAAACTTTAGTAGTTTAATTCCAAGATACAAAGTCCATTTACTCTATCACAAAGCATGGATATAAAATCTATCAAGAAGTATTTATCAATATTTATAAGGCATTAGTTGGGACTTAAATGAACAAACAAGTGGTTGGTTTACATTTTGATATGTGATTTGGAAAGTATATCAAGTAGGTGTGCTTGCTGCTAGTATCCTGAAAATACTGTTACGATTTTACGATACTGTTACTATTACAAAAATACTGGATCATTTCACTCATCTGTGGAATACAGAGAAATAAGATAAAAGAACAGACAAAACCAAACCAAAATAAACTCTAGAAATCTGACTGTAAATTGAGGCTACCAGAGGGAGAGGGTGAAAGATGGGGAGCAAAGGTAGCCCAATAGGGGGTGGTGTGGTGCCTAGGTGGTGGCATACATCTGGAAGGGTGAGAACCCACACCGCCCAATTATACACACTGTTGTAACCAATGTTATCTCACTTAAAAACAAAAAAATAGATTTAGGAATAAATGTGAAGAGCCAAAGTACAATGTACCGTATTAAATAAAGATTACTAAGATTCCCCAGGATGAGAGAGTTTAATAAAAAGTGAATTTCTGAGAAATAAATATGAATATTTTCTAAATATAATTATAATATCTATGATCTTCTGGTAAATACAAAAATTCTCATGAATAGTAATTTGCTTGTCTGAATATCAGAAAATCATAAGCATAGAACAAATGTGGCATCAGAAGCAAATCCCCCTAAAGGCAAATGATGACTAGCTTTTTATTACCTATGAAAAATTCCTCAAGGAAAGCTGTATGTATGCACACAGGCAACCTTGGCTGAATATAAAAAACGAAGTACAGATGTTTCAATATCTTTTAGCTTAAACTGCACTGGGAAAACAAAGTTATCTATGAGTGATATGCAGCATTGACATCTACTTTGCATTGAAGACTGTAATGAAAAAAAATTGCCAGTGGGGTTGTCTAACTTTCAGGCCCAACCACTGAAGCTGGTTGTCACACTGAGAGAAAATAGTAATTACAAGGATACTGAAGAAACTTTAATGCCAGTAAAAAAGGCCAGTTTCTCTGAGTTGACTGCTGTTAAGTTATCTGGCGCAGATAGGAATGCTGTTGTGAAATCTGTACTCAGAAGAACTTATCAACATAAATGAAGAAAACAGTTGTGATGAAAAGGATAATGATGTTCCAGAAGAAGTGATACAGGCAAAAACCTCACATTAAAGGCTCTCTCACATGACACTGAAAATGCAAAAGATAAAATGCTGACAACTTATCCAAATTTGGGAAGGAGTATGATAATTCACCAAGGCATAGAAAAGATGTTTTTCAGGCCTCCCTGGTGGCGCAGCGGTTGAGCTCTGCAGCGTGCAATGAGAGTTCGACGCCCAGATGGGGAGAATCCCACATGGTGCGGCAGACCTCTCCTGCCTCTCCCGCTGTTCCCCTCAGCAGTGTATTTCTGATCTGCCTGTTCTGCTCCCCACTCTGTCTCTGGTGAACCCTCTCACCGCCCCACGCCTTGTCCTGTACCCCAGTTTGTATGTATAAATAAATAAATCTTTAAAAAAGAAAAGATGTTTTCCCCATACATCAAAAGTAATACAAGTAGCATTCTAACTACTGTTGATACATTTTTATATAAAAAAAGTTTGAATCTGTATGTTTCTAATGTTTTGAAATTAAAATAAACTAAATATTAATTAATTATGCTATTGTTTTCATTCTCCAGTATATCTATAACTGAATTTAAGACAATTTTTAAGGTCTTTACGCAAAAATTTTAAAGGCCATGGAGAAATTGTAATTTTTCCCATTGATTACAAAGATCACCAAATATTCACTGCTTCAGCTTGCATATTCACTAGTATGGTCTCACACTAATATCAGAATTTTAAAAACTATCACTGATTTATCTGCAAAAAATCTTTGCCACTAATATCAATTGCAAGAGGGAAGAGACTAAAAACTGACAGGTTATAGTTCTCTAGGTCTACAATAAACCTTTAAGAAAGTGTGCAGGATTTTTAGATGAATTCCAGTACATTAAGTCTTAAGTCAGACAGTCATCCGTTTTGAAATAAACTGAATCCTACCTCAAAGAAATACTTAAGAGATGAATGTATAAAACAGCATTCCTTTAGAAGGAAATAGGGCAATAAACCTTCTCTCAAATATAATTTTCAAAATATTTTGTGAACTAAATTATTAAAAGAAGTCCACTCATTTAGATACCTATTACACTGTTTTTTATACACAAAATATTTATATTCACTCACTATCTAACACAGGTATAATGATGACCACTTAATGACTACAAATTTTTTATAATGTGTGAAATTCAATGCATTCAAATCAGATTTTGAATCTGAGCATAGATGCCCCAACAGGGGTAGCTTTTGGCCCACTTTATTCAAAACCAACCGACAATTATACATTAGAAGAAAACACACCCTGGGCCTCCCTGGTGGAGCAGTGGGTTAAGCGCAGCGCTGTGAAGCTATCCAGAGCCACTGCAGCATGAGTTCAATACCCAGCCAGGGAGCTTCCCACATGGCGTAGCAGACTTCTCCTGTCTAGTCCACTGCTCCCCTCAGCAGTGTACTTCAGTAAATCTGCCTGTACTGCTCCCCACTCTGTCTCTGGTAAGTCCTTTCACCACCCCACACCTCTGGCCTGCACCCCAGCTAGTATGCATAAATAAATAAATCTTAAAAAAAAAAGAAAAGAAAACACACTGTGCACCTGCCCAACACAAGCACATTACAAGGCAAGGGAGGTCAGAGGCTCATGTTGGACCTGCCACAGAACAGTTAGAACATGAAGGGGCTTAGGGTAACACAGCAAGGGAAAGGAATTATACAGGACACATGACAGCAAGGTCACAGTTTGACCTGTTAATCTAAAACTGAAAATAAAATGAAGACAGAATTCAAGTCCATTTCCCAGAAAGTTCCCTTATCTTCTGCACCCTCCTGACCATCTGCATCCCAGACTTCTCAGTCAGGGTCAAGGCTTTTGATGTGACATGCAAACAGCTTGGAAGCCATGACTCTTGTCAGGACAACAAGAAAAAAAGCTAAAAAACTCATAAAGACAACTCTCCTTAGATAGATCCTCCAAAATGTGCCTCCAAAATGAGAGATAAATAGGCAGACATAGACAGCCGTAGCTTAGTGGGAACAGAAGGTCAGGAGCAAACCCTGCAACTGGAGCCACTCGCCCTGATACCCTTTACACTGCACCTGCTGAATTGCTGGCAGCTCCATGGAGAGTAACAGGAAAGTTAAAGACTTGCAGGGGATCCAGTCTTAGTGGGGAACTCCAACAGTTCCTCCAGGAATTTTCCCGGTTCTCACTGTTGAAGACTGGTGGACAATTCTCTTATGCTTGCAGCGAAAGAAAAAAAAAAGTCACCATTTTGAAATACACCCAAAGTTTTCTGTCCTCCTAAAGCGGCCCTCCTTCTCTTCAACAAAGGGGAAAGGAAATACCGAACTCTAGCTCCCTCCAGCTTTCAATGAGGATAGGGAAATAGCCATCTTAGTCTCACTCAAAGGCTGGAACCTAAACCCAGGACTACAGCATGGCTTCCCTGCACCCTGTCTCTCCCCCAATCTGATCACCAGCTCACCAGCACTTCAGTATTAACAGGCCACAACGGGAAGAACTGCAAGCCTCAAACTATATTTAAGGAGTAAGTAGGAAAATCCAAAGACAACAGGAAAGCCAAGAAACAGGACATTGAGAAAAATGTATCCTTCAACACCACAGCAACAGGAAGTAGCAAATAGGACTAACTCCTAGTTGGATGAACAAAAAAAGGAAGGAAAAATAAAGAACTCCTCAAACAAAAATCGAAGGAATTTGTCACCAGCAGGACTGCATTGCAAGACATGTTTAAAGAAAAAAATAAAAAGTTCTTTAGAGAGAAGAAAAATGATGTAGGTCAGAAACTTGTATCTACATAAAAAAAAGGAAGAGCATTAGAGAAGTGAAGGTAAAATCTTTTCATCTTAATTGGGCTAATAGTTAAAAGTTAATTAAAAATAATAATGGTAGCAATCCATACCTTATGGATACATGGACAGACATGCCAGCAATGCTCTAAGAGATGGTGGGGAGGGCCTCCCTGGTGGCGCAGTGGTTGAGCGTTGCGCTGTGGAGCTGTCGGCAGCACGCGATGCGGGTTCGACGCCCAGCCGGGGAGAATCCCACATGGTGCGGCAGACCTCTCCTGCCTCGCCCGCTGCTCCCCTCAGCAGTGTATTTTTGATCTGCCTGTTCATCTCCCCACTCTGTCTCTGGTGAACCCTCTCGCCGCCCCACGCCTCTGGCCTGTACCCCAGCTTGTATAAATAAGTCTTTAAAAAAAAAAAAAGAGATGGCGGGAGGAGCTGGGAATGCCCTAGCAAGGCTCTACTACCCAAGCAACACAGTGTTATTTGAAAGTGGACTTAGATTAGTTTTAAATGTATATTACAAACTCTGGGGTAACCACTAAATTTGAGTTTTAAGAAGTATAATTGACACACTATTAGAAGAGTGAAAACAAATCCAGGGTCAGTAGCTGTTTCTTCTTAGACCAATTAACTCCTTGATCCTCCTTTACTTGGAGTCCTGTGTATTTCAAGTTTTCATTTCCTCCAACTGCTCTTTCTTTTTGTGTTCATGTTTTGGAAAGATGGTAAAGATGGTGAATAAGTTAAACAACAAAAGCTGCCCACACTAATGAAAGAACTGATCCCACAACCACATTGGCTAAACACGTGTAACTGTGGCAGAATTGTTATACCCCTTGCCTTGCCAAGAACATATAAGTGGGTGTTATCTGATTATAACTCTGCGCAGGGTGAGTTTGACAATACTAGTAATAAAAAATATTTCTATATTTCCAGTGCCTAGAACAATTTGTGACATATAGCAAATACTCAATAGGTACTGAATGAATAAATGCATTAATGTTAAAAATGAAGAATATTTGGTACTTACTGAGGAGTAATATATTTTTAAACATCATTTGTCAACTTCCTTTAATATCCATCTCACAAATACAATGAATTTGGTTTGCATTTCTGCACTCTAACTTTACAGAAATATTCAAGAGTATGCCAGCTAAAGATCTTACATCTGGCACATTAAAAGGTGTTGAGACCAGGTACCTAAGTCATTAAACATAAAACATTCACTTGTGAAAAATACTTTCAAAGTTTTCCAGATATGTATGCAGATTTAGGCAGCCTTACCCTATGATTAAAGCCAATTTCATGGAAATTTAATATAACTTTTCAAAATATAAAGAAATGATGGTGAATCAGAGAGTAAAATCTGCTTCTGATTTAGATTTCATATGGTTTGGCACTTAAGAAAAAGGACAGCTAATATTAAACTACCCTTTCTACAAAAGCCAAAAGAGACAAGTGAGATAAGTCTTCTTTGACAACTTATCCCCCACATTATTTATTAGGTACACTATTTTCTATATATTCTTATAATAGCCTAACCTCATTTCTACTGCAGGCCTTTCTGAAAATATCACTTTGTCTCTCTCTCTCTTCAGCAACACTGAGTTCCTTAAGCACATTTAGTAAAGTGAATGCCTGGCACTTAAAGATACCTAATGTCTTATAATTTAAGGTACCATTAATTTTCTCTTTGACTAAGTATTCAGAAATCAAGGGTATGATGGGTGATAACTGTAGAAAATTGAGCTAATTTCTCTGACTATATACTGATCAACAATATTTCTTTTTTGTTGTTTAGCTTTACCCCCTCGCTATGATTTATTTTTTCCCATTGTATCAATCATTTACCAAGAGGAAAAGTTTTTTTTTTAAAGATTTATTTTTTATTGATACATATAAGCTGGGGTAGAGGCCAAAGATGTGGGGCGGCGAGAGGGTTCACCAGGGACAGAGCGGGTAGCAGAACAGGCAGATCAGAAATACACTGCTGAGGGGAGCAGCGGGTGAGGCAGGAGAGGTCTGCCCTGCCATGTGGGATTCTCCCCGGCTGGGTGTCGAACTCGCGTCGCCACTGCCAACAGCTCCACTGCGCAGCGCTTAACCACTGCGCCACTGGGGAGGCCCTCCAAGAGGAAAAGTTTAATGTAGGTAATTAAAAAATTATTGGTATGAGTGTGGACCCACTCTGAAGTGAACACTTACATTAAGTCCTGTTTGGCTAAGGCATGCTCTTTTCATACAAAGAGCAGAATGCTGCTAATCAACCAAATTCTCAAATTGAAATGGCTATGTTTCCATTCTAAAAGGATGAACTGGGGGAAGAAATTTACCTCTGTAGGCTGATATATCAGCATTTAAATTTCTGGACTATCAATTATTTTCTTCCTCATTAAATAATAATATATAATTGTAAATCAACATCTAATGGCAACCAGAGATAACAAGGTTTGGAATGATTCAAAAGAAAAATAAAATATCACTTCTGTTTCTTTTTCGGTTTAAAAAAACACACATGAATTCTTATTAAGATGCCACACAGGGCCTCCCTGGTGGCGCAGCGGTTGTACGCTGCACTGTGGAGCTGTCGGCAGCACGCTATGTGAGTTCGACGCCCAGCCGGGGAGAATCCCACGTGGTGCGGCAGACCTCTCCTGCCTCGCCCGCTGCTCCCCTCAGCAGTGTATTTCTGATCTGCGTGTTCTGCTCCCCAATCTGTCCTGGTGAACCTTCTCACCGCCCCACACCTCTGGCCTGTACCACAGTTTGCATGTAAAAAAAAAAAGATGTCACACAAATACCAGCCTAAATTAAGATTAAATTTAAGAATGACAAAAGAAATGTTGTAACTTCCAATGCTTTTAGCTAGATGAATTCATCTTGTAAAGTAGTAAATAATATCAGAAGAAATTTATTGTGTATCTATAACAAGCCTAAGTGGGGATATGTTTGTCTTTTTGTGTGTGTGGGGAAGGGATATATTTGCTTTCCTTAACATCATTGAGAAAAAATGAGAATGGGAGTACATTATAAAATTAATTAACACAACAACTGTAACCCCCAGTAACAAAAGTCATGTTACTGAAATAAAATTAGTCATTTCCTATCAATTTGTATGTGCTCAACACAACGATGACAGTCAAATTCTAATTTTGGTTCTAGCTTTTTCTGTAATCTGCAATAAATTGATGTTTACATCATGAAATGCATGCTAATAGTAATAAGCCTATCGGTAATACCTGTAAAAAATAAAGCCATAGACTACTTCTTAGATTTCTTTGCTTGTTTCTTGTACAGCTGTTCAGGAATAGAATAGATGGAAGAAAGTTTCCATTATGCAAAAGCACAGCCTTGAGACTCAGTTTTGAAGAGTCTAAAAATAGTCTCCATTCTTGTGGGTCATGAGTGATTTCTAAGGCATTCATGAGACCCTCAACGTTGGAACAGAATACCAGAGTACTTTCCTTTCTGAAGAAGGGCTCCAACTGCTGGTGGCGCTTCGACAGAAAGTAATTGTCACATCTTCTTCTAGAAGATGCCATTGTTGGAGTCTTGACCCTAGCAATTCTGCCTTGTTCTTGGAGAAGTCCAAATCACGCACCAGGTCATTTAGTTCTTCTTGTGTTAGTCTGTGTGGGGTTGATGATGCACCACAGTGAAAATCTGGATCACTGACTGCTAATGGAACAGGAGAAGAATAGATGGGCTCACCTTTGTCTCATCAAATGAATCAAGAGAATATTCTGCTGGAGTTTCTGGAATAGGAAGTCCCTCACCATGTGGAACTGGTCTCAATGCAGATGGATGTTTGGGTAGACTATTCTCGACTTCTTTTGCTTCATTATTCCACCAGAAAGAGGAGGAACCAAGCAGAAGGAACAGTCTTTTATGTGGTTGCTTGGCTCTCTCCACACCATGGGGACTGCAAACGGCATGGATGGTCTTTTGCAATTCAACCACTGTGAAAGCTGTGTTTTACACGTAGCACAGCATATATGCAGGGCCCAAGGCTTGTCTTGGTCACCAACCTTGCATCCGAAGTAAAGAGGATAAGCTTCTTCACTTGAGAAGTGATACTTTTCTTCTGGTTGGCAAATGTCTCTTCCCCACAAATAGAGCAGAAATTGTCCATGCTATTAACACACTTTACAGACATTACTGTTCTGTACTGTGCCTAAATGGATAAAATAATAACAGTTCTATGGAACAGTAGCTTCAACTGTCTCACGCAAAGTCTGAAAGATTTTCAATGCTCAACCTTTCCGACAGGGCTTTCTAGAGTGTACTGCTGATGTCAGCTTACTTCAGCCACCGCCTGGCAGTAGTATTGCAATGCATCAGAAAATGATGCAATCAACTCTGGATGATGTGTGCATGATGGTATTATGCAATGAGATGCAATAATACATCATTCTAGGCTGATTTAGGATGGTGTTTCAGTCCTACTGTATAAATTTATACAGTGAAACATGTAAAATGAATTACATGAAATATCTTCAAAACGAGAGCTAATAAAAAAATTTCAGGGTTATATTCATGTTCAGCATACCAAGATACTACAGATTAGGGCCTTTTTAAGTAAGTAACGATCTCACTGTTGACCACTGTTATCAATATTGATGACATCATCTGGTATATGATTTTTGCTCTGCCATAACCAAAGTAAGAAGGAACTGTGCATCCGTGATTTTTAATCTGTGTTTTCCCCAGATGACAATAGTAAAATCATTCTTTAATTTTACTATTAAATTTAAAATCCAAGATAAGACCTGAATGAATATCAAGTACTTATTTTTGTGTTTAAAGGGATATTCTCAATTCAAGAAAACAATGCAGCCAGTCACCTTCTGATAATTACAAAGTTAGAAGAAAATATGCTATTCAGTACCCAATATTTATGTGTTCAGTAATGTATCAAAGGTGCAATTAAAAGCAAATTCCTTTGTGTTTAGTAAGATTTAGGAGAAAAATACAAGCAAGTGATAAGCAGGAGCATGGCAGTTAATCCAAGGAAATTTAGCATTTACAAAGCATCAAATATTCCTGAAAAAAGGTATATCTATATTAAAAGCTTTCTTATATAATTGAAGTATCTCTCTGTGTCCTTAAAAAACTCTGGAAAGATATCATTTAGAGTAACAGTGCCAGCATTCTATCAATAAAAGTTTAAAATGAATTAACATCAAATTGTGTTGAATTGCACTGAAATGTGTGCATAGAGACTAAATAAAGAGATGTTACAAGTAAATGCACGAGAATTACAATGTTTAGTTCATTTTATTGGTGACTTGGAGAATTTTCATGACAGAGATGCTGTTTGGAAATATGAATTGATAGACTGAAATATGAAATATGAAAGATAGACTGAGTAGATACTCTTCTCCGGAAAGAGGACAAGTGAAATGAAACAACTGACCCAGAAGCAGATACAGTATGAAGCCTCCTCCCTCCTCTCCGATTCACCACCTTGTCCCATTCCACAGGTGGTTGATTTACCAGGCAGATTTCATTTCTATTCAGTTTCTTTTAGAAAAGATTTCATGTCCAGGTTAAGATGCTAGGCACTGAGTCTTCACTTTCAGGAAAAGGTAGCTAAATAAAATTTTGTCCATAAAAATCATTAGTGTGGGAGTCCATTCACATGAAGTACCTAGAGGATTTGAAATCATAGGAACAGAAAATAGGAAGATAGGAGGAGGGTAGAGGAATTAGTATTTAAAGGATATAGAGTTTTAGTTTTGTAAGATTAAAACAGTTTCTAGAGATCTGTTTCACAACACTGTAAATATACCCTACTGCACTGTGCTTTTAATAATGGTTAAGATACTAAATTTTATGCTGTGTATTTTTTGCCATGATAAAAATAGAGATATTGCTACTGAAGTTCTATAGTTGAAGACTTCAATTGAAAAGTTTTTTTAAGATTTGTAAAATATTGTTCAGTGCTAAATATTTTATCATTTTTATGATTAAATGAAATATATAGTTTATATAAAGTGCTTAGAATAGGAAGTGTTCAAATCTGGCCCAAAAACAGTGAATAAAAATACAATCACTCTGTGTATGTTTTCTCATTTATGAAGAAATGTTAGCTTTATATTATAAACTTATAAGAAACACTATTTTTATGGAATTCAGGATTAATTTCAAATAATTATAAATGCACATTTAACTTGGACAAAAAAAACCTTTTCTAAAAGAAACTGAATAGGAATGAAATCTGCCTGGTATATCAACCACGTGTGGAATGGGGCAAGGAGGTGAGTGGGGCGGGGAGGGGGCGTCATACTGTGTCTGCTTCTGGGTCAGTTGTTTCATTTCGTTTGTCTTCTTCCTAGAGTAGAGTATCTCCTCAGTCTATCTTTTGCCCAATTCCTATTTCCAACATTTTGATATTCAGAAATGTAAGGTTTCAGCTAAGCATTCAAAACCATTTGTTATTGAGCACCTATCATGTATTAGGGTGTATGTTATAAAGGAAAAGTCTAAAGACCTACACCTTCTTTTTCAGTATCTCCAAGCTTAGGTGATAACTTAGAAGAATACATGTAATTACAATTCTGTGTGATACATGTTATTAATATGTAACATGCTAAGGAACATCAAGGAAGCTTTATTCTTGACTGGGATAGTCTAGATATTTAAGATGAGTTATGGATGATAAGGCAAAATTAAGTAAGCAAAAAGTAGCTGTATGTACAAAGACAGATGTGTGAGATGTACAGACAGAACAGTGACTCACACAGCCACTAAGACCAGTTCCTTATAATCGGTACAAAGTATACATCGAGAATTAAAGGGTGGCAAGATAAGAAGGTGAAGGGAAAAGGGCTAGATCAGAAAATGATTAATATGTAGACTGTGAAAACAGGGTACAGATAATTTCATGAAGCTTTATTAATAATATACTGAAGGCTTCGTGAATGGTGATAAAGACAAAACCTAGAGAAACTGGGTGAGGATTATGGAAATGGAATCAGGGCATGAATCAAGGCTACAAGGGAAGGACTATCTGAATGCAGTTGGTAATGAATGTGTTTTTGAATGTGTTTTTGACATAAATGCACAGGAAAACAACTGTGAGATCAGGGAAGAAATAAATTATTTTTTCTTTGAGATTTCTTTGAGTTTTCTTTGAAAACTAGCCTAAATGATTGGTATAAATAACTTACGTAAGCCCAAATCTCATTTTTAATATTTATAAAGTTGTTTCAGTATTTTTTTTAGTATTTTGTGACCTTTTTTACTGTGAAAATAGTTTTTATCATGAACTTCCTTTGAAGCTGACTATTAATACATAATATATTATATAGCTAATGACTAATTATTATATATATTATCTAGCTACGTTTTCCTGAAAGTGACATCTTAATCTGGACAAGAAATCTTTCCTAAAATAAACTGAATGGGAATGAAGGTTTCTAGAGGTTTGTTGCACAACACTGTAAATATACTTTATCCTGCACATGGGAATATAAAGCAAAGAACATAGTAACATTTTGTGAAAAATTTTTCTCTTGAATTAATCACTTTGCCAAGTGTCTCTTGAACTCCTGATGAAATAAAATTAGGGCAGCAAGGGAAAACTAAAGTTTATGTAAAAATAAAGTTTACAAGATTTAATGAGAAAATTTTACCCTTGGGTTAAGTGTAATTAGATGACGTTACAATCAAACATTTTCAGACTTATAATGATCATAATTATCACTGAATCACTGAATTTTATGATAAAGTTCAGTTTTCAATGGTGAACAAAATATAAACTCTCTAGTACTTTCACAGAACTCAAAGTTGGAACACTTCAGAGAATGTTCAATTCTAATCCATCCTCCCACTGAAACAGAAATTTTTGTATATTTAAGTGCATCTGCCCAGGCCCTTAGAGTGACAAATAAGTCACAAATAATATTAAGAACAAAAGTAACCAGGAATAACTACTACTGAGTTCAAGCATTGTGGTGAGTACTTTTATATACATTATTTTATTTTGTGCCAAGGCAAGTCTGATTATCAAATGTTGGCATTAATATTAAATCAATTTTTCAGTCTATAACTTTTAACTATATCATTTGCCCTATTCATCCTTCTTGGGAAATAACAATTGTAGTTACTGTTTGTAGCACTTAATAAATGTAATTTTGTTTTAATGTTTTATGTCAATCTTCACAATAACTCTATGAAGTAATATTTTCCACATTTTTAAAGAGAGGAAATTAAGCCTTAGGGAAGGTAGGTAACTTGCCCAGGGTTGCAAATATAGCAGCTGATGAAACCAAGCATTGATTTCAAAGTCCAGGTTCTACTAATGACATGTCCCTGATATATAGGCTTTGTAGACTAGCAAAATCAAGTTTTTTGCTAAGAGTCAGATGCACACACATGGTAAACTCAATGAACTAAGAGTTAGATGCCAATGCATGGTAAACTCAATGAAGTAAGAAATGTCATTTCATGAGACTTCTAAAGAAATGGACTATAAGTCTATCCTGTGCAACACCACCCTAACAAGTGTTCCATAGGATTGAGCCTTTTATCCATTCTAATTTCTACACATCACCATCTAACCATATTGGATAGTGGTAAATTTAACAATTGCTTATTTTGTTTTCCACTTGCAAATGTGGCAGTCTTTACCATACATATTGTAGGACATGGTATTATATTGACTGAAGATATGAAAAAAATGGAATGCCATGAGTGAATGCCACAAAGAAAAACAGTCCTAAGAATTAATCACTACATCATGGTTAAATCAAATCATGGCATGCTGTGTTAATTTTGGCTCACTTCATAGTTTTGAAGCAAAAAAATAACAGTCAAGTGATGGAAAACTGAGTCAGCCAGAATGTGATCATCTTGGCATTATGAATGATTATTATGTTCTTATGTCTTGATCATGGAAAATGTAACACAAATTTCATTACAGCTTTAAATAATAGATCTTTGAAATCTATCACCAAAAACAATATTTGCCACCAACTTAAATTAAATGTAGTTAGATTACTTTATGTAAAATGTCAACTTCAGTACTTATCTCTAGCCCCTTAAGGGATATTCTATTCATGAGACCAGAGAAAATCAGATATTCACCACTCACCATGTCCTTCTGGCTATGCTTTGCACATGAAAATCATACTAGTAACTCATCAAAACTAAGGCATGTTTAAAATTTAATTTTCTAGTACTAGTGAAAGATTTGTTCCAATCCACTCACATTCTCTTGTGTGGCCTACCCACCTTAGGGTAGCTCTTTTCAGTTCAACAATATTTACCATAGATGTATTCTGTGCCAGGCATTGATACAGGAATTAAATTTGATTCCTATGCTTGGAGGCATACATTCTAGTTGGTGGGAAACACAATAAAAAATAAATGTCATAAAAGAAGAAACTATATACAATTATATAGTAAGAAAATGCAGTGCAAAGTCAGCGTATCAGGAGAGCCAGGAACGGGGAGAAAATAAGGCAGATTTAAGAATTAAAAGGGGAAATCAGGATCAAACTCAGAAGAAAAAAAAGATTTCAACAAACACTGAAGAAGATTAGATTGTTAGCCAAATAGGTTTCTAGAGAAAGAATATTTCAAACAGAGGGGAAAGCAAGAGCAAATAATCATACTTTGGGCATACTCCTTGGGAGCTCAGTGACATTAACAGCAGCAGATGGGCTTCCCTGGTGGCGCAGTGGTTGAGCACTAAGCTGTGGAGCTGTTGGTGGTGATGACACAAGTTCGACCCCCAGTGGGGGAGATTCCCACATGCAAGGCAGACCTCGCCTGCTGCTCCCTGCAGCAGTGTATTTCCGTGGATCTGCCTGTTCTGCTCCCCAATCTGTCTCTGGTGAACCCTCTCACCGCCCCAAGCCTCTAGCCTGTACCCCAGTTTGTATGCATAAATAAATAAATCTTAAAAAAAAAAACAAAAAAAAAAAAACAGCAGCAGAGAGTATGGCCGAGCAGTTGGGACACCAGAAAAAGGAATGTGGCACTTACTGGCTGAAATGGCCCGGCTTTCCACTCTAAGGTCAAGATATAATATTACTTTCACATTAGATTTCACATTTCCTAGAGAACAAAAAAAGTTCCCTTAATTTCTGTCCTAATGCCAGTTAACATTCTTGCTCCTTTACTATCCTACTCCTTTCAGCATTTTTAAACTCCAGTAATGAAAACAGATGTCTCTCATTCTGGTAATGTTCTACTACTCTACATCAAGTCACTTAATAGATAGCCTTTGAAAATAAAAACTAACGTGCTTCCATTGTGTATATCTGCTTTATCTTTGTTTACAATATATGCAAACCAGGCGGCAAAGGTTACAACAAAGAATCTTATTTTGACCCATGAGGCATTTGCTTTGTTTTTTTCTTTTTGATGAATTGATGAAGACAAATGAGGAAATTTATGCCAAATCTCATTTTTAAAATATTATCGGTGAGCAGACACATTCATTATTTTCTAATTTACACTACATACATTAGGTACATGTGGCAATATAGATGGGAAGCAATAAGAAATACGCTCTCAAGAAAATGGGATTCACGGTGCTAAAGAAAGTCTGAAAATAGAAAAGAGAAAGTCAGAGAAGGGTGATATATAGGTTATTGCCAAACATCACGATTATCTTTAATAAATATAGTTTTAACAAACTCAGATAAAATATTGAGGGATTCCTCTATAAAAGTCTCAATGTTTAATAAACCAAAGAGGAAAGGGTAGGTAACAACAGAAGCAATAGAAACTTATTAAAATGCTTTTCTTCTTTTGAGAAAGTTTAAGATCTAAAACATAAATTTATCTATGCAACTAAAACTCAGATCTTAGCTTACTACAGGCAGAGCCACAGTGTTTGGAAAACTGTGTCCTAGTTTACATTAGGGAACAACCTTGCCTTGAAATACACGTCACTGCAGCTTCATGAAGTTTAGATTCAATCCTCAGGAAATACTTTTTTATTTCAGTTACTTTATTCCCACTATGTAGTACACGTATAATCATACAATTCACATTCTAATCCTACTAAGAAAAACAGACCACAATGTAATAAACAGTCATTAGAGTCATACCAAAGGAATAAAGCCAGTGTAAAACATTCACATCTATGTAAAAGATGGCTGGAATTAATGCAATTAGTATTAATGACTAGAATAAAAAGAATTGAGGGGATGGCATATAAATGACGAGTTATAAAAACTATGTTCACAAAAAGATGGTAAATTTGAGCTGTTCAGATTTATAAGTTGGTTCCCCCAAAGTTAGGCTAGGATGTTGGCAAAGATATTAAACTAACATTAAAATAGTGAATTATTTACCAAACTTAAGTCTTTTAGGGAATACAAATGTATATATAATCAAACACATATAGACACATAATTCATACTTACAGATTTCTAGTTCTTACATGACCTATCTTTTTCATTCACTTGAAAAAAAACTAGAGAGAAAGATAGAAACAGAAATAACTGACATTTTAAGAAAAATATGGCTATAGTTAAACTGCAAATCTGATCTTTCTTTGGATGGGAAAATGGAAAAAAATTCTGAGCCATAAATCTGATTTGAGTCATGTTCCTTAGTAACATGGTTGCTGATTTTTCTCATATTGACAGACATTCTTTCCATTTAATTGTTTTTTCTTTTTTCAAATGGTTTACCTCACCTTTGGACCACAGAGAAGATTAGCAGGTGGTGTTCCAAGAGTCATATGTTTTCATTAATTTTTTTATGAAAACCAAAGTAAATTATACTGATCAAAGTGACAGGTGGAATGCAAAAGCCTTCTCGGATTTATAGATAAAATCATCTAAGTTATAAATATATCCATTCATCTAAAAAAAACTGATGAGGTGTAAAAGGCAATAACTGGAACAGGTGGAAGAAGGCAGGATAGAAAGTCACCCATGAAATTAACTGCAGCAGAAATAGCAGAAAGAAGAAAACAAAACAGTGCAAATGTATTTTTCTTATGGGGAGGCCAACGATTTAGTGCAGAATGGTAAGGAAACTATTATCAGCAACCTTGTGGAAAGATAAAAAGCAGATAAACATACATATCTGATGACTTCTCTAGAAAGAGAGGCTATTACTACTTACAAAAATAAATTTATCTTGCTGTGATAATCAAGGGTTATTTGTTTTATTCCTTTGAAATCTGATATGTGATATTAAAGAATATTTGAGCAAATTAATAGTTTCTCTGAATAGTTTGGTCTGTCTCAGGCACAGTCGAGACTTTATTTCACTACTCAATCAATGAAGAAAGCATATGACAGATGATAGGACTTCGGTCTAAGATTATTTCTCTTTCATGTAACATGACAGATCATAACAAAATTGTGATGGCAGCCAAGGCTCAGATATTGTCTACACAGTCATAACTAAAGTGACTGTGAATTTTAATCACTTAAAGTAAAAAATGAAAAACTAAAAATACAGCTCTTGCTGAATAGTTTTTGCTTTTCATCAGAAATAATAATACTCTATTTTTAAAGCTCATTTGAAAAATATCTCACTTTAGGTATAGCATTTTTTCTCAATTAATCATCATCAACAAAATTCGGACAGAGAATTTTAGGCAGTAAAGCTAAAGCTGTCACTACTTTTCCTATTAAGATTAAGGGGCAACTGAATCTGGAAAAAGAAGGCTTTTATAAGACATAAAACCACAAAAACAAACAAAAATATTTAAGGAGTGCACATATGTGCTGATTTTAACACGTGTGGCAGTGTGCAAGGATTATAAGAGCTTTAATATTTCCTGAAATTAAATCACACAAAAAGGATAAAGTCTTTAAAAATACCACTTCATACATTTCACTTTGAGTTATATAAACAAAACAAATCCAATCCAATCATTCATCTAATTACTATTTACTGAGTGTTTATCAAGTGCCAGATAGTATCTTAGTACTCAGGGATTTGGCAGTGAGTGAAAGAGAAAACGCCCTGCTCTCATGGAACTTACAGTAGAAAGATACAGGAGGAACATAAATAAAATATGTCTGTTATGGATAGATGCAAGAATGAAGAAAAATGAGTTGGGGGTAAATTTTTAAATAAGTTGATCATGGAAGGCTGCAAAGAAAAACAGATATTTGAGAACATCTTAAAGGAAGTGAGAGAGGTAGCCAAGGGGAAAACCTGGCAGAGGTGGGAAGGGAAAGATTCTAATTAGAAGAAATGACAAGGCTTGATGCATTAGCACGTGTTTTGAATTTAAGAAATAGTTAACAAGCCAGTGTGGCTAGAACAAAGTGGGCAAGAGAGGAAACCAGCAGGAGATAAGGTGAGAAAGATAACAGAGTCAGACAGTCTAGGGCCTTTAATACTATTGCGAGGACTAATTTTTCTTTTGAAGGAAGTGGTAAACCATTGAAGCATTTTGAGTAGAGAAATCATCAAACTGAGACTCATTTTAGCATGTGTGTTGAGAGCAGACTAAAGGATAAGGGAGGAAGGAGCAATACTAGTCAGTAAAGTATTACAATAATCAGATACTCAGAGAAGAGAAGAAATAATACAAGCAATGAGAAATGCTGAGATCCCACACAAATTCTGAAGTTAAAACTAACAAGTTTTTAAGGAATCCTGGGTATGGAGTGATAACTCTATGCTTTTGGGCTCAGGAATAGGAAGAACGAGTTGTCATTTATTAAGATGGAAAATAGTGAATGAAGCAGGAGCAGGGCTAAGGTGAGATAGAGATGTGGGGTCCAATTTTGGACATGCTACATAACCACGTCAATTACAGATCTAACTAAAAATGTCAGGATGGGGCAGACTATGATTATGAAGTTCAGAGAAGAGGTACAGGCCAAAGCTGCAGATTTGGGAGAAACAAATATAAAGATGCATGAAAAAAAAAAAATAAAGATGGGTGACTAGATGAGGTTACCAAGAAGTAGGATAAACAACAAACAGACAAATTTTCAGCTCCAGGCCCTGGAGAACTAAAGTATAGAGACTAGGGACATGAGAAGAAATAAACCAAGGAAAATGTGACGAAACAATCAGTGAGATAGAAGAAAAGCAAGGAGAGTGTACTGTTCTGGGAAGCAGAGGAAAGAAAAGCATGTAATAAAAATACTCAGTAAACATACTTAGATGTAAATTTATTCTTTATTTAGGATTATTTTCTTAATTTATATTTTCAGGTGCAGAACTATTAGGCCCAGATGATCAAATTGCTGAAAGGCAAGGACTAGAGAAAGAGATCTGTCATACTCCACTGGAGATGCTAACATCCACACAAATTAATCAATACTTTCTGAATTCAGCTTTTCCATGTTTACTAATTCACCTAACTATAATCAAAGAGATCACATTAATTCCTAACAAAAGTGTTACGACTCTAAAAGTATCATAACTTTGGCAACTGATTTTATAAGACAGATTAACTATAACATTCATTTGCCTTATATAAACTAAGTCACTCCCTATTCTTCTCAATCAGCAATTTCTTGTTTCCTTCATTTCAATTTCAAATACCCTGTATCCCCAGCAACAAACACAATCCCTGGCCTTGAACAAATGAATGAATGCACCACAACAATAAGAAAGAAAAACAGACAGTTTAACATGGCATTTTTTTCTGGAGAAATACAACTCCTGTTGGGGGACAGGCAGCCATTGGACAACATTAATGGTTTGCTCAACTGTTCCACTGCCCATTCATTCCTGTTTAGTTTGTGCACCATTCATGAGGGTTGTTCTCTAGTAGTATTTCTTATAAACCTCTTAAACACTGAAGATCATTTCAGAATCTGTCACCTCATTTTGTTACTAGGAGTGTTCTAAAATAGCAGGTGACATGATGGGGCTTTGGAACTGGTCACCTGCTGCGCGACTGGCCCTGAGGAAGGACCCCATCGCTGGTGCTATAAGGAGCACAGAGAACTGGCACAAGGTGGCAGTCCAACTGTTAAAATTCTCACTACAGATAGTTTGGAATGATTTATCAGTGGAAGGGAACACTTTCATTGGGACAATATATCAGATGTTTGAGAAATATTGGAGGATTTATAATTATATGACAATGGGAAAAGATTACCAAAAGCTGAGGGCAAAAAGTCACCAATGCAAAAGCCAGAGGAGAAAACTATTAAGATACAAAATCCTCTCAGATGCTGCAGCATCTGGGCAGAGAAGTTGATGACCAAGAACAGCGATTAATCATTGGGATAGTGAAAAACAGCAAAACTCTTAAAACATCTAATAAATCAGTATCCTAGCTGGTAAAGAATAGGATCCTGCCATGTGTTTTCAGATGTCTGACTTGACATTTCTCAAAATTGAATTTTTGATTCCCCATAACTTTCTGAACCCATAAAAGTGGTCTGCCTACACTTTATTTTTTGGAGAGGATATACACAGAGGTTTCTCACTCATAAAACAACATGTGCATCTCAAACCCTATCTCTCTACCTTTACCCCCTCTCCTCACCCTTAAGTCTATAACTAAGGTTATGTCACAGTATAACCCATGCAGGTCAGGTCCGATAAATGAACAAAGGGGCTATTTCCCAAAGATATTACAAGAGCTAGCTAGTTGATATTAGCCAGGAGAGTACACGTGGGATTATCTTCTGATGTGTTTGATCAAAAGGGCTGTTATTTAAGATTAGATATGGGAGAGTTTACTGATTTTACCTCTGGAGATGCAGGATTTACAACCAGCAAAAATCTCAGGAGACAATATAGACTTACTATGATAGTTCCTAGAAACATGGAGATAGTAATGGTTCATAGTAAACATGGTTGAAATGCCAGAAATGCTGAGGCACATGGCAAAAATAGGGATTACAAGACTCAGAAAGCACATTGTGGAGGGCACACATTATGCAAGGTCAGAAAATCCATCAGATGGTCATGTGCGACAGGAAGGTCCAGAAGACACACTATTTGCCAAATCCGTAAGGAGTATATGCTAGTATATACTAGTATTAAATTCTGTGATGGTTCTAGTCTATACATTCAAAAAAAATCAAAGATAGAGAAACACAAAGCTGCAGGTAGCTGCTCCAATGAATCCCAGTCTCTTGCTCAGTTCCTAAATCTGAGACAATTTTTAAACCCAGAAATCGCTAATTGAAAAAAAGGCCTAGTCTCCCCAGGGGAAAGGAAGTTGCAAAGTTATGGCAAGGATACAAGACAATCATTCTCCAAGTATTTCTCCAAAGTTGCCTAAGGGCCTTTATTCAGGTAACTGTGCACTGGGGACAGAGAATAGGCAAACATTTCAAGGGCATACTAGTCACCTGCAGTTTTAATTCATCATCCATCCTAATCAGAGTAGACGCATATGTCCAGAAGTCATAAATGGAGCCCTGGCCAAGGTCTAGCTCAAAATAAGTCCACTGGGGTCACAGACTCTCCTGGTGAGGATTTACACACAGCTCCCAAATGCATAATCAGAACAGACATACTTGGTAAGTGCCACAACATCCATATCAATATGTACTAGCTAAATTTGTAGGGGAAACCTAAAGGAAGAATTTGAACCTGCCCTACCTCAAACTTCACAAGAGAGCAATAAAACAAACAAACAAAAAGCCATAGTATTGAACTGGGGGACTGGCAAAAATCAGTGTTCCCTTAAGTATCCAAATAGTATGCAGGAGTGGTCCCAATGAAGTTATCCAAAGTTATTGGTGGATCAGATTCTGCTTCCTGGGTAATTCCAAGGTGGATTCCGTTTTCCACCCTAAATTCTAAGTTATAATTCCTTTTTAAATGATCTTACACTTATCTTTAGGAATAATTCCCAATTTATTTGGATAGTGTTACTAGGTATCACTTCTAGAAAACTTTTCCCAAAGTAGTGGTCATGCTAGGAAGTATTTCAAGTCTTTGGAATTTTTCTCTAGGAAGAACCTATAAGTATAATTCCTGATGTACAGGTGCTCCTAGCATTAAGAATTATTGTTGAGTTGTGTCAATCCCCATTTCCTTATCAAAGATTTTAATCCCTCATTTCAATTTTTTAAAAGTCTTTCTGATTCTAATTGATACAGTTCATTCAAAAGTTTTTCCAGAAAGCTTTTCATTGATTCCAAGAATTATTTTTATTTTATTTCATCATAACATAAGTATATGTATATAACTTAACTTCTTTGTAAATTACTGATACTTTGTGTAGCTAAAGATAGACTTTGTTGATGCAAGTATGGAATAAAAACAGTATGTTAAGAACTGCATTTTCCTTTTTACAAAAATGTCACTGTCTAGGAAATCACAGATAATTTCAAAACACTAAATAAGTTTTACAAAGGAAGGGATTTTAAATTAAATAGAAAAACTACCAGAAATTAACCCTACTATGCAATCTTTAAACAATCTTCAACTTAAATTTTACAACTTTTTAACTTTTCTTATGAATAAGAACAGCTTAGTCAAATAGTTTAATAAATAAAAACAATCAGTAAACCAGGAATATGCTTTTCAAAAGTAATCCATACTTTCTGGTAAATGAACTCTGCACTAAAACTGCAGGTAATTAGAGATTCAATGTATTCTATATATTGTGCAACTGATGAAAGCATTTTTGCTGTTGAATAAAGCTTCTTAAAATTAAACTGTATAATAAAAACCAAATACATGTCTCTAATTACAGTTGATTCTAGTGATGCATTTATTTCTATGAAAAACAAAAGCAACATATATTATATGTTTTTAAAAAGTTCATGGTTTCTATGGCTATACAACAAAGGGGATGGCTGATCATTAGTGTAATAAAATTCTCTCGGAACACATTACTAAGTTATGGTGGCACTATCTTCTTTGAAGGCAACAAATTGGAAAATTTCACAGTAGTACATAGTTCACTGATTCTTACTCCATTCTAGACCCTTGTGGACCATACTATCTCATATTCAGTGCGTCCTTTGGTGTCTTTTTTGTTTGTTTGTTTGTTTGTCTGTTTTGCCACAAAAGGGTCAGATATACCCACAAAGATAATTGAAGATCAAATTTTATCAGCAGCCAGAAACAAAGTACAGAGTGTTAATAACTAAAATATTTGCTTGGGTAATTTAGCAACTGGCCACTGGTTTATTCACCATAATTAAACATTTCAATAACCACAGGATATATAGATTCTTGTAAGAGAAAAGAATCTTCAGAGTAGCAAGAGAGAAAACATTCTGTGGGATAGCCACATGACAGAATCCCGTGGCCACTAAGTTATAAGGATGTGTGTGCGCATGTGCATACATTTCATTTAAAGCACCCAATAATTATTAAACATACTATGCCAAACTTGGATTTTTTGTAATTTATTATATTTTTGTAATTTATTATATCATCTTAATTTTTTGAAATTCAACTCAAATATAAAGATAATACATACTTAGAAGAAACTGCCTCCATGAATTCATCCAAAAAAGCATCATATTCAGGACCTCTCACTCTTCTCTGCCGTAATCCAATGTATAATGGATCTTTAAGTAACTCCTATTAAAGAAAAGTAACCATAAATATATAAATAACTACAGGCAATTCATTTATTCTTTCTCAGTCTCAGTTTCCTTGTCTGTATGATAAGGATAGAAATGGAAATAAAATCTTTCCATACTGATCTAGAATCAACCTATAACTTTTAATATTATATAGGATATTTTATGGGAATTACATGCAAATAAAAATGCCTACAGTTTACATACTTAGTAAATATTAAAAATATTCTGCTTTACTCTGGGAGAAAGAAAAGAAAATCTCTGTGATGTTAGTTATGAATGCTCAATTAAGATTTTAAAGACAAATTTTGTCACAGAAAAAAAAATTAATTCTTGTATTAATTTAGGGTACAGAAAGAAAACAATTATTTTCTAGATTTATTTTCTGTTTCTAAAAGTAAAATTTTCAACAAAAATTTTGATTTAACTTTAAAATGATATTAACAAATATTTAAAAGTTTCTAGACTTGACTAAAGATTTCTATCAGTTTCTAAAACTGATAAGAAAAACAGGGCAAGAAAAAGAAAAAACAAGAAAACAGGTTGGAAAAACGTAAACTCTTTTCTGTATACACATGGTCATGTGCCTAGAAATACTAAAAAATTTATCCAAATATACAATAGAAAAATACATAAACTTAACACGATCACAGGTCATAAGGTAATACACAAATCACTGCATCTCTATTTGCAATGAATAGTTGAAAGTGAAATAAAATGTATGACTCCGTTTATAAAGGCATTCCAAAGCATTAACTTCATAAGAGCATATTTGAGAAAGTAAGTTTAAGCCCTGTACACTGGACAATACAAAATAATGATAAAGAAAATTTAAAAGACAAACTGCTCTGGCAGAGTAGAAACCAATAGTGGAATAACTGAGAAAACAGTAACGTTCAATAACCTGAAATAAATAAAATGTACCTAGTGAACTTATAAATCTAGGTAAAGAGACTTCAAGACAGAATGTTGAAAGATATAAATTAGTTTCTCAGAGATATGTGAGAGATAAAGTTAATAACATGATGAGCTAAGGAAGGGAATGTCCAGCCCATGAGCAAAATTTAAAGAGAAAAAAGAGAAAATACAACATTAACACAGGATCAGTCAAAACCAAACCAATAATAAACTCCTAACATCTGACTGTAAAACTGCAGCATCCAGAGGAGGGAGGGTGATAGGGTGGGAGTGGGAGGGGTTTGAGGGGAGGAAGTCCAATGGAACAGGGGCACTGCAGGTCAGCAGGGTGTGAAAGTATACGTCTGTAGAGGCTGGAACCCACAACCTGTAGAGCAGATACAAAGATGTAAACCTACCTTACCTGAAATAACATAACTTAGAGAAAATAAATTAAAAAAAATCTTCTTTGTTTATAAAAGAAATAGACTTGTTTGTAAAAGGTTTCCATAATAAAAGAAGGCCAGCAGTCAAAGGTCAGATGAAGTGTGTGTTACTAACTCTTTTGTAAACCTCTGAATAAGGTTCAGTGTAGTCTAAGAGATCATTTTCTCCCCCCCCCCTTTTTTTTTACCATCTTGGCTAGATGGAAATGCACACAGTACTCTGAAATGCCCACCAATGTATGGAGACTGTTTTGAAAAGAACTGTGAGTGAACTGTTTCTCTGAAGGGGTGAACAATGAGCTGATATATAGAAAGCCTAACATTTAAGGTGCTGTACTACTTGCATTAAATGGGTGAAAGACACAAAAATGAAAATACTTCTCTGTGTCCCCAAATTTCCACAGGCAGGAAGCAAAGCTGAGAAAGCCATTCAGCTACAACAGTCATTTCTCACAGAAAAGGAAGTATATCTCAAAGGACAGAGCTAAGTGCCTCAGGGAACAATGAACTATAGAACCATTCTAAGGAAACAGAACTGGACCCTCTTCAAAGAACATTCACTACCCCTTAAATTAGGTGGCCTAGCAACCTGTGTCCAGTAAGATTTCTGAATTGTGATGAACTATTTAGAGCGCTACTATTTCTATGCCTCCCGTTTTGAAGGAGAGTGTTGACTGTGTTTATTCTATGCCTGCCTCACCACTGTATGTTTGGTAAATGGCTATGAACCGTTTCGAAGCATATGATTCCAATTCTGAATAAGAGTGTCGGTTGTGGTTGTTCTGTCCCTGACTCACCAATGTGTTTGCATTCTTTTTTTTTTTTTTTAACATACAAGCTGGGGTACAGGCCAGAGGCATGGGGCGGCGAGAGGGTTCACCAGAGACAGAGTGGGGAGCAAACAGGCAGATCAGAAATACATTGCTGAGGGGAGCAGCGGGCGAGGCAGGAGAGGTCTGCCCCACCATGTGGGATTCTCCCCGGCTGGGCATCGAACTTGCGTCACCGCTGCCGACAGCTCCACAGAGCAGCGCTCAACCGCTGCGCCACCGGGGAGGCCTCACCAATGTGTTTGATGTGTGGGAACAGATGAGAGGAGCCATGCCAAGGAACAAAACACAAGAAATTCTACTTGTACCTGTACTTCATATAGAAGACAGGATTCTGAACTTTGGGACCATGGTTACTATTGGGATGGAGCTTAGCGGTTGTAGATGGAGATGTGTATATGCTGTATGTGGAAGACAAACAATTTATGAAGGATGAAGATCTACATGGAAAAAGGCCCAGCTGTCCGAAGCATTCCAGCCTTCGTAGCCATCCTAGCAAATAACAAACAGCAAAATTACTATAATTATTTTAAGTCACTAAGTTTGGAGGTGCTTTGTTACAGATAAGTGATATATTTTTTGCAAGTATGGTAAAGTTAAGAAAGTGAAAATATTTGAAGCATTTGAGTTGAGATTTGCCAACAGAAATTACAGCCCAGTTCATACCTGTTGCCCTAGTGTAATTAATAGCATCTTCATTTATTATGAGTGTCTTGGTTTGGCCGATACATCATGTGGCCCTCCTACTTAGAGTGTATTGCACAATAATGAGTTAAAGTTTTCCAACTAGCTGGAAATTAGCATACTTAATCATATAAATATATTTCAGATGAAAAGTAAATCTAAAACTGAGTGTTGTTGTAAAGCCCAGCTGTTCCTTGAGGCATAAAAACTTTAAACAATCTACTGGCAAGCTTCTGAACAGCTGAGGTTGAAGTGCCAATGAGCTACTAATGGCTGCCAGAATTAAAATATTTTCTCCATGTCTGGAATATATTTGGACTTCTAAAATGTGAATCAGGAAAAAAAAGACAATTGAGAAAAGATGTTACATGTCTCTACTTCTCTTTTCTCTCATTCTTTCCCATGCTAATAAAGTATATATCATAAAGAAGTCTAACCACAATGAAGTCAATTATAAAGATTTATGAACAATATAAAGTTTTTTAATTAAATGAAAAAGTTATAAAGTTCTTCCTTTCACAATGTCCCTGTCAATTTCATGATAATTAAGGCTTGAATAATGACTGTATTGCTGGAAATTTCAAGAAAAAACAATGTCTACAAAAAGCAATTTAACAAGACTACTCAATTTTAATAATGGTTCCACAAAGAAGCCCGTTAGTTAATTCAGTGGGTAAAAAGCTTCTTATGGCCAAGAGGAAACACTCAACAGATTTTCCTTGGAGAATAAATGAGACTTGTTATTATACAAACACTTAAATAGGGGGAGACCTTCTTTAACAATAGGTGTCACATATAATGCTGTGGTGTCACTGAAGACTTATGAAGACACATAAACCTGGGAGTATGAAGAAGGAAAAGATTAAGAGGAAAAGGAATAAAGGGCAAAGTATATGGAAATACAAGAGAGTTCCAGAATAGGAGATAAGAAGGCTAAATGCTGGTACAGTTAATTATCTTACTTATTAGCACTATTTCAATTCTAGAACCTTGAGATCTTTCATTTGAAGTATTCTTTTACTTGAAGCTAAGAGTAATGATTATCAACTTGTACCTTATTCTTATCTCTTGCATTTCTACCTTTTCAATCTGAAGTTTCTGAAATTACAAAATACGTTATTTATGTTTTAAGTTTTCTAACATTGCAAAATAATATCTGCTTATCAAAAAATTTGAGCACTGAAAAGTATAATTAAAAACAAAGAATACCAATAATCTCTACCCATTCAGGACTACCTACCACTAGCAGCCTGATGTATATTCTTCTAGGTTCTTTGTTGAACTATACGTCTATGTCAATCCAAATTTTGGGCAAATCATAACACCTTTCACAAAGGATCACATTGTGAAAAGTTGTCATGTCACTTGATGAACATGTTCAAATCTTATGATCTGAATTGCAACTCTGCCCTCATAGATTGAAAATAAAATGAACCTCCTCCCCTCGAGTAATATGTAATAAGTATGTCTATTTTTGTTGTAGTTGCAAAAATATCTTTTCATACAGATATGTGTATATATGTAAAATATAAAGATTTACAATATACACAATACACAATAAAATATGCAATAAACAAAATATTTATGTATAATGTTATCAAGTAGTACTGTGATTCTTTTTTAATATTGTTAAACATTTTTTCATAAGTTTATTGACCATTTTTATTTCCCCACTTGTAAATTATCTGTGTCCGTAGGCAATTTGTATATTTCACATCTGACATTTTCTTATTGACTTAAAAATATTCCCTAAATATTGAGAACACTATAAATCTTTATGTGGGCCTCCCTAGTGGTGCAAGGGGTTAAGTCTTAATACTTTGAAGCTATCCGCAGCCACTGTAGTAAAAGTTCGATCCCTGCCAGGGAGCTTCCCACACGGCATAGTAGACCTCTCCTGTCTCACCTGCTTGCTTCCCTTAGCAGTGTATCTCAGTCAGTCTGCCTGCCTGTTCTGCTCCCTACTCTGTCTCTGGTGAATCCTCTCACTACCCCCACACCTCTGGCCTACACCCCATCTCTTGTATGCATAAATAAATCAATCTTTAAAAAAATTAACCTTTATCTACCAAAATGTTGTGAACATTTCTGTTTAGCATTTATTGTTAAATATTATTTATAAAATATAATCAGTTTATCTGTTGCTATTTAGTCATTACTTTCAAATGAAAAAAAAAAACTATTCTGAAAAGAAATAATAATCTAATTTTTGCTGTTTGGTTGGCTCATATCAATATGATTAAGCAAACTAGCTGCCAATACTCATTCAAGAGTCTAATGTAATACTTCTGAAATGTCAGCATGCATATGAGTTAAGTGGCATAAATGTTTAAAGTAGCAGAAATAAAAATGATTAAAATTTGATTCAGTTGTCTGATGTGGGCCAGGAGTTTATACTCTTAACACACATTCCTGGTAATTCTGAAGTGGCTGGTTCATGGAACATACATTCAGAACAATTCATCTCGAACTTATAGTAGTAAATTAAAATTATACTACTTCCCCAAAGGTTCCTGTCTCATGTTAATATTTTTTTCTATATCAGTTTATATAATGAGTATTTCTAAAGTATCTCTCAAACGTCAAGGAGTTCTTGATGGTTATAGTACATATAAATCCCAAGTGAAGACTCTGTTCTTTCCCCAGAGTTGGTATATTGTTGCAGAAAGCAGATAAAGAAATTCTTGATATAAATCTTTGTCATCTTATAATTTAGAGAGAGTGAAGTAAAAGGACACCACCAAAAGTAAGTGCATGGCTCTATAAAATGAAAACTTGGGAACTAAGAGATTATCTTCTCTCCCCTGGCTTTAGCAGGGTGATTAGTCTATTCCAAAGTACGATCACTTATCTGAAATGACAAGCAATCTCCAAAATGTAAAAGAATAGAAGCGAGAGGTGAAAAAGGGTAAGGGAGAAAGGATGACATTCTAGCTGGAACTATGTGATAGGCAAAATTCTTTCCCCTTAGGTGGCAGAAGAAGCCTTTATAAATGAAAAAAAAAAAAAAAATCCTGGCTGTAATCAGAGAAAGCAGGGTCAGAGACACACTCTATTGCTAGCTTTAAAAACGTATAAAAGGAACCATGAACCCAGGAATGAAGGCAGTCTCTAGAAGCTGGGAGAGACAAGGCTCTGAGGACAGCCCTTCCAACACCTTTCATGAAATTAGCCTTTGGAGACTTGTGTCAAACATGTGACCTATACAACTATAAGATAATATATTTGTGCTATTTTAAGCCACTAAAGTTTGTAGTAATTTGTTATGTAGTTATAGAAAACTAACACAGGTCAACACAAGCTGCTATATGAAAGTTGAAACACATATGGAAGGTAGATATGATGGAAGATCTATGGGGTGTTCTTTCATTCATTTTCTCTCCAACATTGCTGTTACATGCCAAAGATGAAGAGCTCATTCTGACACAAATGGGAGAACCTTCTGAAATTGAAAGAGGCACTCTTCAAACTTGGTGATTTTTAAGTTCCACTAAGGGTTCTAGATCTACATACACTACCCATGAATTAAAGATAAAACTAAACATAAAACCAGAATCAAAAAAGCAGAAGCCTGGAGCAATGGTTTAATAAACTAAGAGTAACTATAGAGAGGTGCTTCCCTACTCATACTGTCCATGTCCTCTTGAAGACTTGACCATGTGTTATGAGTTGAATTGTGTTGCCCGCAAAATCACATGTTGAAATCCTAACTCCCAGCCCCTCAAAATGTGACTATATTTGGAGACATGAAACTGTTAGGGTGGGGACATCCAAAATAAGTAGGTCAAAAGGGAGAGTGAGTTCACTTGGGCAATCAATCAATCAATCATACCAAGATAACAGGACTCCAATAAAAACTCTGAACGTAAGGCATATATCAATCTCACACATCAATACCAAAGAGTGATGTGTTTCCGACTCCACAGAGAAAGGAAAATAGAGGCATCTAAGACACTGCTCTACGTATTTTTTTCTTTAATTTCAATCTATAACCTATTCCTGTAAACACTGTAAGTGTGATTATAATAGCTTTCATTGAAATCTGTGAGTCCTTCTTGAATTACCAAGTCTGTGCTTTTTTAGGGAACTCCCCAGAACTCAGAGTTAGTGTGAGATGTAAGAGAAATCTTAAGACAGTGCCCTCACATGTTGTAGTTTAGCTATATCTGGAAATAAACTATTTTTAAAAGGAACACATAATTTAGTCTTTTTAAAACAAGAACTCCAGCTAACAATTTACTAATAGAAATTTTTTAAAGGCTTATTTATTTATGCATACCAGCTGGGGTACAGGTCAGAGACATGGGGCGGTGAGAGGGTTCACCAGAGAGAGTGGGGAGCAGAACAGGCAAATTGACTGAAGTACACTACTGAGGGGAGCAGCGGGCGAGGCAGGAGAGGTCTGCCGCGCCATGTGGGAATCTCCCTGGCTAGGTGTCGAACCTGCGTCACTGCTGCCGACAGCTCCACAGCTCAGCGCTTAACCGCTGTACCACCAGGGAGGCCCATACTAATATAAATTTTTATTATAAATGTATCAAATATGATATATAGAAAGAGATAATTTATAAACAGATAACAGCTATAGACAGTAAGAGACTGAGAGTAATTGACAGAAATGATTTGTTAACTATCTTCCTTAACGGTTTGTGAAATGTCCTTATCCATACATTTAATACATGTTGAAACTACTTACATTTGTAGATCCTGTTCTAGATTCATAGCAAGATCTTAAATTACTGACCCTGATAGTCACTTGGGTTTAGACAGTAGATGCTCAATGTTTGTCTAACTCCACAAAATCCACAACACAATTTGAAGAGTTTCACAAAGATCTCTCAAGCTAAAGATATATTCTCCAGTGACCTGTCAAAGGGTTCAAGTTCCACCATTCTTACTTGACTTTTCGAGTATCTCCAAAAATCATAATGGTAAGCAAACATCTCTATAAATAACAGCTGGCACTTTAACAATAGATTCATTTAGATTATCAGATTGTTTTCTAACTAAGCAGCTTGAAAAACTGAAATTTTAGCAAACACACAGTATGTTAAAGTTGACGCTATTCCTCTTCATCTCTTCCTAGAAATTTTAAGCTATTTTACAGATGTTTTGATTTTTAAGTTTTATTCTATTTCATTGCAATTATTCACAGAATACTGTTATTAAATATATACACACACATATACATAAAAGGAAATCTTAATGTTCAGTGTATATATACTCAAATTTTAGGACAACTGTTTTAAGAAATCAGCTTTGATAATTTCTACATCCTTTCTATTGGCACTGAAAAAGAAACTGCACAATAAGTAATGTGTTTTCAGCAAAATGCATCCTATATAAAGACTAAATGAACAGTAAATGAGAGTAGTATTATAATGATGGAAAGAACACAAAAATTGTTCTATTATGTTATTAACAGATAAAAAGTCATATATTAAAAACTGCTGTAAAGAGAACAAGGAAAATAGCTATGGAAAGTGTATATAACAATAAAAGCTATCAATGTCTTATTTGATGGTTAACCTATTCTGGATTGAGGTATGAAGCTTGTATGCAACTTTCTAATGTTCTATCCTTAACCTACCATTATTTTTCATCTCTATTTCAGAAAACCCTACCTTTAATTTCTAGTACCTATCACCCATAACTAACCCTAAATAATAGAAATAAATAATTAGCAAAGGACTTGACTATTCTAAAATTCTGACAGAAGAATGATAAACACTAAACTCCAATTCATCTACCTTGCGTTCAATAAAGCCTTTTAGAACAAGAAGATTTCAGACTAATAAAAGCTTAGTACTTTGGGATTAGTTCCCGCATAGTGAGAAAATAATAACTTTAAAAAAGAACTATGCTATCCTAATGCAAAACATATTTTATAGATGTACAGAATAATAAAACACTAATGAAGCTTGTAAAAGATTACATTATAGAAAAAGGAGAAGAGAAAATAATTTTCTTATAAAAGTTGGGAGACAGGTTTGAAGAGAGAGAAAAACAGACAGAAAAGAAGGAATTCACGAAGTTCCTGGAATAAACTCAAAATGCAAAATAAATGCTATTTTTAAGGTGAACAGCTAGCTGTTTCATAGAGTTCAATTGTTTACCTCATTTTCCGTTCCCACATCTAGAGTGACAGGCAGACATTCCTGAGGGTTCATCCCTCCACAAGCTGTATACAGAGCCAATTTACCCACAGGGATACCCATGCCATTGCAGCCAAGGTCTCCCAAGCCAAGAATACGCTCTCCATCAGTTACCACAACAGCCTGGGAGGAAAAGAAAATTTACCTATTAGTAGATATCCACAAATCCTGGGACACATTTCCTGTTCTCTATTTCTGAAATCAGTACTTAGGTAAGGAATTATTAAACTGTTAAAAATCCACAAAAATTGAATATATTAGAAAGAATTTACATAAGTGTGGAAAAGTAGAAAGAATAAATTTGACATGTATTTTTTATATTTATTGAAACTACTTATATATGAGTATTTTTAAATCATATACAGTGCTGGAAACCAGTGTTACCTTAATAAAAAAAAATTACAAAAATGAAAAAAGTTTTAAATACTTAATATATGATTATTTTAGTATTGAATATACAATGTTACCTTAATAAAAAAAATTTGTAACAAAAAATTATTTAAAATACAAAAATTTATTTTAAAATACAAAAAGAGACAATTTCATATTTAAAAAAAAGAAGAGAGGGTATGCACAAAAGATTCAACTAGCCCAAACCACTCAGTCTTCAAGCAAGTGGGGCAAACTAGAAGAGCAAAGTGAGAGAAGAACTCAAACAGTGACTAAAGTGAAATTCAGAGCACCTTTGAAACTGATCAGACCTATTTTGAATATAGCTACAGTAATATCCATAGTTAAAAAATGCATAACAGCTAAATAATCTTCCATAGGACTTAATGAATTTTGTACTTTTTTATATCACTCATTACAATGGTCAACATTGAGATTGTTACTTACTTTAAAAGGCCCTAGTCTGTAGTATCTTGGTTTGCTGAACAAGAATATAACCCTGAAATTTTTTATTAGCTTTCGTTTTGAAGATATTTCATATAATTCATTTTATATGTTTCACCGTGAAAATTTATCCAGTAGGACTGCAACAACATCCTAAATCAGCCTAGAATGATGTATGCATCACATTTCACACATCATCCAGAGATGACTGCATCATTTTCTGATGCAATGCAATATTACTGCCAGGCGGCACTGAAGTAAGCTGACGTCAGCAGTGCACTATAGAAAGCCCTGTCGGAAGGTTGAGCATTGAAAATATTTCAGACTTTGTGCGAGACAGTTTAAGCTACTGTTCCATAGAACTGTTATTATTTTATACATTTAGGTACAGCACAGAACAGTAATGCCTGGAAAGTGTATTAATAGCGTGGACAATTTCTGCTCTATTTGTGGGGAAGTGACATTTGCCAACCAGAAGAAGAGTATCTCTTCTCAAGGGAAGAAGGCTTATCATCTTTACTTCGGATACAAAGTTGGTGACCAAGACAAGCCTTGGGCCCCGCATAGATGCTGTGCTCCATGTACAACGCAGCTTTCAGAGTGGTTAAATGGAAAAAGGCCATCAATGCCGTTTGCAGTCCCCATGGTGTGGAGAGAGCCAAGCAACCACATAAAAGACTGTTCCTTCTGCTTGGTTCCTCCTCTTTCTGGTGGAATAATGAAGCAAAAGAAGTCGAGAATAGTCTACCCAAACATTCCATCTGTATTGAGACCAATTCCACATGGTGAAGGACTTCCTATTACAGAAACTCCAGCAGAATATTCTCTTGATTCATCTGATGAGGACCAGAGTGAGCTGACCTGTTCTTTTCCTGTTCCATCAGCATGCAGTGATCCAGATTTTCACTGTGGTGCATCATCAACCCCACACAGACCTACACAGGAAGAACTCAATGACCTGGTTCGTGATTTGTACTTCTCCAAGAACAAGGCAGAATTGCTAAGATCAAGAATCCAACAATGGAATCTTCTAGAAGATGTCACAATTCCTTTATATATAGAAAGTGCCACCAGCAGTTGGAGCCTTTCTTTAGAAAGAAAGTACTCTGGTATTCTGTTCCGATATTCAGGGCCTCAAGAATGTCTTAGAAACACTCATGACCCACAAGAATGGAGACTATTTCTAGACTCTTCGAAACTGAGTCTTAAGGCTGTGCTTTCGCACAATGGAAACCGTCTTCCATCTATTCCAGTAGCACATGAAAGAGACATACGATAACTTAAAGCAGCTACTGAATTCCATTGAGTATAACAAGTACAGCTGGCACATCTGTGGAGGTCTGAAGTTAGTTGCCCTTTTAATGGGACTGCAGCAGGGGTATGTTTCTTATGTGAGTGGGATAGCCGAGCAAGTGAATTGCACTACCTGTGGAAGGAATGGACTCATAGACAAAATATAGCAGTTGGAGAGAATATTCAGCACCCAGCTCTGGTCACGGCTCACAAAATCCTGCTACCATCCCTTCACATCAAACTAGGTTTGATGAAGAATTTCGTGAAAGCCATGGACCGGCCCTCGCCAGCTTTCCGATACCTATATGAAAAATTTCCTTGACTCAGCAAGCAAAGATTAAAGAGGGAGTTTTTGTTGGTCCTCAGATTCGAGAGCTTTTAAGATGACTGGTTCAACATCTTGCTGCAGGGTGATGCTAAACAAGCATGGAATGGTTTTAGCTTTGTGTTTACAAACTTCTTGGGAATGTTAGGACAGAAAACTACAAGGAACTAGTAGAAGACATGCTGATACAGTATCAGAAACTTGGCTGCAATATGTCTCTCAAAATCCACTTCCTTCATTCCTATCTGGATTTCTTCCCTGAAAACTGTGGTATGGTTAGTGATGAACATGGCAAACGTTTTCATAAAGATATTGCATCAATGGAACAAAGATACCAGGGAAAATGGTCCACTACATGCTGGCTGACTACTGCTGGACACATCCCAGTCATGCTCTTGAACAGGGGTATAAGGGAAAAGTGAAGAAATCGAAGAAGCAGTCTATGACTTGATTTTTTACAGGTATTAACCATAGGCTTATTACTATTGGCATGCATTTCGTGATGTAAACATCATTGTATTGCAGATCACAAAAAAAAACTAGAGCCCAAATTAGACTTTGACTGCCATATTAGTGTTGAGCACATACAAATTGATAGGAAATGACTAATTTTATTTCAGTAACATGACTTTTGTAAAAATTTGTTGACCAGTGTTATGTATATTTTTGTTAGTCTTCCTTAAAAACATGAGCTATTTTACAAGTAGAGCAGCATTGTGATATATCTTCATGATCCAAAAAATAATTTATATAATGTTCTCCAAGTTTTATTAAATACAAAGACTTTCTACTTCTAATTTTCATGAGTTTCAATTTTTAAAAAGGATTTAAAATAGTCATTTTTATGAATTTTTGATAGTGCATCTAACTCAAACTAAATATATGTATTGAATATCTTTCGAATTTTTATTCTCTGAGCTCTTCTCTAAGCCCAAGCTGTTACTTTAAATAGGAAAATACATCACAGACTTCTAGGGTATTGTTGCTTATTTTCCCCCATTTTAACAATTTTTCCCCAATTAAGCCATTTGTTAATTTATTTTAATGTTTGAAGGCATTTGAATACTCTGTTTTTTATCTTTTATATATATATTTTTTTTTTATTAAGTAACACTGATGTACAGTGCTGTGTATGATGGAGGGGTATAAATTCACACCTACTCAGATGTTTGTTACCACATCACATCTACCACAAGCACCTCTGCATGAGTCAAGGTTTGAGTAATATTTAAACTCTGTTTTTAGGCATTTGATCATCCATCTTAGCTTATGCCTCATTACAATGTACATTTGGAGATTTAGAGTAGATTTTAATAGTGAAGTAATTCTCTGAAATAAAAATAAACTGCCATATCACTAAGTGGGCATGCCCTTGGTTTTTGTTTTTAATTATTGTATCTCCTGTTTAAGAAAAATAAAGCAGCTGGATGTCTTCTGTATAATAATGAAATCACAATAGCAATATTATCTCAGTAAAACAAACATAATACTATCAATGACATCTATGTTTCAGAAATAAAATCTTTATCCTGCTGTATCAATTATTATCTGGGCATTATCCGAATTACTCTCCTAAAAACATACCAGCACTCTCACCATATGACCTGTGTTCATTCATTTTCTTCCTTTCTCAGGAGCTATACTTCAGTTTTAGCTTAACTGGAAGCAAAATCCTTGCCTCTTTTCTTCTCTCTAATGACACTTCAAATATTACTTATATAAAGTCATTTTCTTGTTTAAACATGACATTTTATTTTTCAACTCTAACTCATTCTGATTTTCAAGACATTGCACAATAATTGACCACTTCTTACTTAAACAATCTTAACTCCACCACATTTCAATTTTAATTCTTAGTTTTAGTCAGGCCAGCCAATTTCCTTATTGTACAAGAACATGTCATTGTCTTTCTAAACATCACACCTCAGTTTCCTCAGATGAGAAAGGTGGTACAGGACCACACTTAAGAAGCATGGCCTCTGAGACCAGCATTCAGTTCCCACCAACAAGCACTGCATTGTACCCCACCAGTAACTTCCTTTCCTCACTGACGTACCATAATAATTACAGGAATGAATCCAGGCAGTGCCTTACACAGAAAGTTACTGTCAGATTACTATTGTTATTTTATTTTCACTAGCTCACTCACAGAGGGAAGTCAGAGGAGCTACTTAAGATCACAGTGATAAAGGGAAATACATTATTAATTTTTTTGCTCACCTGTATTCCTCTAGATGTATTAAAAACAGAAGATAAGAAAAAGGATTTTGCTTAAGGAAATTCAGAAGCTACTTCAACAATTTATTCAACATTTATCAACATTTAAATGAATAAATACTAATAATAAATGATAAATAATAAGGAAACTTAGCATCTAAATGTACTGGATAAGATCACCTCACCAACCAAAATAAAAATGGCTATAAATTAAGTGTGACCTACTAGAAAAGTCATTCAAATGCTACTTAAAATGAAACTGTCAATATATTAGTCAGGAATAAGAACAAATTTGCCATGGGGGAACAATTTGATAACTCACTTTGATGACATCTTCTGGCCATGCATTAAGAACTGAAGCAATATGTCCTCGATCGTGGATACTAATAAAGAGACCTCTGAAAGAAAAAAAGTAGTTTTAATTTACTCCAGACTTGTCAAATTATCATGAATATTTAAAGAATGTCATATATCAGTTTAATATATCTACATTTTAATCAAAATAGTAAAAAATTACTTCTTTAAACAAATAAAGGATAGGAATCTCCAAAGTAGGTGTGAAATAAAATACACTGACTTCCACAATAAAGGTTCTTATATATTCTGAAATATTTTTAATTGAAAAAATTCACTAGTTTTATACAGAAAATTTAAATAGCATTACAGTTCTACTCACAGATTCACTTACAATCTTTCATTAATAATATATGTAAAAGCACTTTGAAAAACAACATGAAGCTTATGTTACCAGATATTTTCAGTGCATATTTCATTTATTACATTTAAATGAATTACATAGAAATATAAATTTATTACATACAAAGTGAAGATGAGATCATTTATTAGAGGTAGCTGAAGTGACTAACACGGAGGGGTCCTTTCATGTGGAATTACTTGATTCTTTGATTTGTAGTTTTAATTGCTGTTTATAACTCAGCAATTTTGACTCAACCCTTATCTCGAACTGCTCACCACAGCCCCTGCCCTGTTCCCTATAATCTATGAAAGTCCAGGCAGTAGCTTGAAAAATTAAAATAAAAATTTTGTAATCACTTAACCTCACTTAAAATTAACTCAAATATAGAATATCTGATACAACACATGTATAGCTTAATAAATCATTATAGGGTAACCAGTCTTCTATATAATATCCACTTAAACAGAGAGAACAGCTATCCAGCTATCCAGAAGCCCTACACATGCTTTCCCAGATCAAAAACCCCTCCCTTTTAAGAGAAAACCACCATCCTGAATTTTTTATGGTATCACTATGGAGATTTCTCAAAATATTAAAAAATACATCTACCATATGATCCAGCAATTCCATTCTTAACACTTTGTGGTCCGCTCACATATTAGTACGTTTTTGTCACCAGGATCAGGTGGCGGCTCACGTATTAATACGTGTTCATATAGTCTCCGGTTTTACACGCCACGGTGGATTTATATGGAACTATTAGGAGCTATTTCTTTGATCGTACTCAGTCTAGAAGCTTTACACATTGTTTTGGTGAAAGTGTAAGGTGCTTTATGAGAGATATTACAGTTTTTTTTTAACATCCAGTAGTTCAGGAGTTGTGTGTGTTCTATTGAATGCTTATACCATTCATGCCGTGGCACACAAAATGGCCGGCCCCAAGGGCAGGTAAATTTAAAGGGCACCGGCACACAAAGTGTTAAGTATCTAACCGAAGAATATAAAAACACTAATTCTGATATATGTACTCCATTACAGCACTATTTACAATAGCCAAATTATGGAAACAACCTATTTGCCCAGTGACGTATGAGTGGGTTATGAAGATGCGGTATCTACACAATGGGATACTACTCAGTTAATAAAAAAAAGTTGAACATTTGTCATTTGCAACCACATGAATGGAACTGAGGGGATAAAGCTGAGTGAAATAAGTCAGAAGGGGAAAAGACAAATACTGGATGGATAACAGAGAAAGAGATATAGAGAAAACAATTTAGAGAAATACAGAATACAGAGAAACAAAAGGTCAGATAAAACCAAATGAATAACAAACCCTAGAAATCTAACCATAGATATAAGGCTACCAAAGATTGAAGGGATAAAGCAAAGTGTGTTGGGGTCACAATGGGCTAATGTGGAGGATTATGAGTGCATTGGTGGGGCGTTCCACATAAAATGAACATCTGCAGAGGTGTGAATCATATACTAGGTGGTAAACCAATGTTACCTCAATAAATAAATAATAAAGTATGTTTTCATAAAACGATTCTCAAACCTAAACTACTCCCAAAATTTAATTCCTCTCCTCATTTAGCTCTCAACTCAAACCTCAGTTCCTCAGACAGGCCTTCTCTGGTAATAGTAATCAAAGCACCTCTACCCTAAACCTTTCATGCTCTTTATTACACTTATAAATATCTCAAATCATATTTAATTATTCTTATGTTTAATGTCTCTCCTCTCTGCCAGCACCTTCCAGTATACATATACACAAAAAGAAGCAAGTTCCTTAAGCACAGAGACTCTCTATTTTGCTCATATTTGTAACTCTAATGCCTGCAAGTGTGCTGGCACATAGCATGTATCCAACAATACATGCTGACTTCAGTGCTGAAAAAACAACTTCTATAAAATCAAATACTTTAACACTTTGTGGTCCGCTCATGTATTAGTACGTGTTTTTGTCACCAGTATCAGGTGGCCGCTCATGTATTAATACGTGTTCATCTAGTCTCCAATTTTTCATGCCACAGTGGATTTATGTGGAACTATTAGGAGCTATTTCTTTGATCGTACTCAGTCTAGAAGCTTTACACATTGTTTTGGTGAAAGCGTAACGTGTTTTATGAGAGATATTACAGTTTTTTCAACCTGTGACATTTATTGTTACCATTACGTAATCATGGCTGCTGAGAATAGAAGGGGAATGAGCAAAAATGAAATTTTAAATGAAGTTTTTGCCGATAATTTGTCTGATGTCCCAAGTTGTGAAGGAACTGATGGAAGTTCTGAGGAAAACGATACTGAAATGCCAAGTGACAGTGATGAAGATACAATAATTATTACCAAGAAAACTGTCCGTGCTCTACCTTTGCAGTATTTCAGCGATTCTGAAGTTGATGACAGTAATGGTGTGACTAATACTATGAGTGGCGATGTTTTATTTTGGTCGGACAACGACATTATTACTGCTTTAGAAACATTTGCTGGCACACTAGGTGTGAAAATTACTCCACATGATCCAAAAAATGTGAGTGATGTAGTTAGTTTGTTTATTGGGGATGACCTCTTTTCGATGATGGTGGAGGAATCAAATCACCATCATGAGCAAAATGCCCATAAATACAAAGAATCACCTAAAAGTCTGAAGTGGCACGATATAACCATTGGAGAAATGAAAAATTTTTTAGGTGTGGTTATCCTTATGGGGCAGGTGCACAAAGACAGAATAAGTGATTACTGGACACTGGACCCTATAACAGAAACTCCTATATTTTCAAAGGTAATGAGAAGAAACAGGTCCTGCCAAATATGGCAGTAATGGCATTTTTCAAATAATGAAGATGTCTCAGAAAATTCAAGGGGGGGTATTCAAGGTTTTACCAGTTTTGAACAACCTTCTAAAGAAATTTGCAAGTGTCTACAAACCTAGGCAGGAACTGTCACTTGACGAGGGTGTGATACCATGGCAAGGGCAACTGTCTTCGTACATACAACTCTGCCAAGCTGACAAAATATGGAGTATTAGTGTGTATGGTATGTGAAGCGCTCACTGGATATATCTGCAATTTGCAAATTTATACCAGCGAGGGTAATAAGTTGGAAGATACAATTCTGTCAGTTTTAGGGCCAAATACAGGTTTGTGGCACCATGTTTACATGGATAACTATTATAATAGTGTAAGCAGTGCTGAAAAACTTCTCCAAAACAGAACAAGAATCTGTGGCACAGGTCAGAGTAAATAGAGGTCTTCCTGAATGTCTGAAATCCGTGAAACTACAGAAAGGCCAGATAGCATTCCAATGAAAAAAAAGATGTTCTCGTGCAAATTTGGAAAGGCAAGCGGTAGGTTCGCAGGATCTCTTACCATTCATTCTTCACGACTCCAAGAATCTGAGAAGAGGGACAGAAAAACTGGAGAGAGAATAAGGAAGCCGGAGTCCATCTTGGAATACAACAAGTATATGAAGGGAGTAGACCGTGCGGACCAATATCTGTCATACTGCACAATAATGAGAAAGACCACGAAGTGGTCAAAGAAGACAGTACTGTATTTGTTGCAATGTGCTCTCTTCAATTCTTTTAGGGTGTATGTAGAGCTCAATGGAAAACAAATTATGTATAAAAAATCCCTGCATGAAGTAGCCAGAAACTGGGTGAGCCCATCTCAGACACACAAGAGAAAAACATTCACATTTCTCCTACAAGGCGTGCACCTAAGATGGACCCACTAGGAAGACTTTCAATGGACATGAAAAAGCATAAAGTAAAGAAAACAGCTAGTGCTGGGAGCAAGAAAATTCCTCAGAGACCATGTAGAGTATGTGCAGCCAAGAAAAAGAGAATTGAAACCTGCTTTGTGGATTTTGTTGTGTTCCACTCCATAGAGGGACATGTTTTGAACAATACCACACTCTAATTGATTACTCTGGTATATAATCTCTATGCATTTAAAATTTCATTAAAATATATCCAGTAGTTCGGGAGTTGTGTGTGTTTTATTGAATGCTTATACCATTCATGCGGTTGCACAGAAAATGGCTGGCCCCAAGGGCCGGTAAAGTTAAAGGGCGCCGGCACACAAAGCATTAAAGTATTTAAAAAATGAACAAAAACCCAGTCTCATCCTGACTTATTAAGTAATCAAAAATTATATTATGATAGTATGTGCTACAGGAAGAATAGTTTTGACTGACTTAACAAAAATACTAATTTCCAAGTTGGCCCTAAGTTATATCCTTTCCTGGTTTTATTTTGCCATTTTATAGTAATTTATTTTGTTTCTCCAAAATGATTATAAGTTCTTTATAAGTTAAATATTTCTTTTGGATCCTTGTCATATTAAACTAGGCAATCAGCAGGATCTTCATAAATAATTGTAAAATTAAAATGAAACATATTTGAACTTTTTAAAGAAGGCAATTTTGATGAATTATTTAAGATATTCTTGGAAATATACCATTAAATAAGATTTCTTGGGAACTTGTTAGTTAGCCAAGATTTTCCAAGTAAGACTGGTCTCAGGAAATAGTGTCATTTTTCTTAAAAAAAACAGGACAATGAATGATATGAAAATTTATATCAATTAAATGCCAAGGTCTATTAAACAAGGACATGAGTGTAACTTTAGTGGGAAAAGCACTGTAATCTCTTTCAGTGAGCACAGGTTCGTCCATGAGGCAAAGTGCTTATACTTGGAGAGGGTTTAATTAAATGAAGGATATATAATGTCCCACCAGTCAAGCATTTTCAGAGAAAAATGTGCAAAACTTCCTGGAATGTATCCTTGATTAGAAACCTAGTAAAATAGCCAAAAGTATCTCAGCACAGAAATGACTCATACTTGCTGCTACAGAGTTGGCTATGAAATATTAATCCTCAACATACAAAGATGTATAGCTACAAAATGAAAAGTTTAAACGAGAAAGTTTTTATGAATGACATTTTAAACTAACCAAATTATAATAAACATCATTTTCTATCCATGTTCTTGATCAATTTGTTTTATATGTTTATTTTATTCAAAGTGTATTAAATAAATGAATTAAAAATGCTCATCTATTTCATGTTAGAACTAAGACAATTTTAAAATGTAGATCATTTTCTCATATACATAATTTGAAATTTTCTCATATTCCTGAATATTGTATATATTCTATTCTCAAAACAGATTTGTAATGTGAGATAATTATTATTAATTATTCATGCTGTCTCAGATAATATTCCTAACGAAGTTTATTTCATATCATATTTCATATCAGAGTTCAACTCCCAAAATGCAACTTTCCATTGTAACCAGACTAGTATTTTCTTCAGGAAAATGGGTTCATAATTGTGTTCCTGACCCCAGTGATCAGGATCTATAAATTTTATAAACCTATAAAATTTAAATCTATAAGATAAATTTCATAATAACCCTTTTATCCATTAGAGAAGCTGATTTTATTATCTTTCAAAATAAGAAAATTAGACCCCAAATTTTGTGCAAAATATGATTATGCAATGGTAAGGGAGTTAATGCAAGGTTGAGTTTAACTGTCAGGTCTGGGCTGATGGAAAAAGAAGTACTTGTGAAAGCTAAGTTCAGGTAAAAGGTAGGTCTAAAGATGAAACATCTAGGATCTAGATGTTTCTAGGATAAAGATACAGAACTAGGAGTCATATGTGTAGAGTTGAAAGGAAAGAAGGAGGAAGAAAAGAGAAAGTCAAGGGTTAAGCATTACAAAATAGCATCCACAATGAAAGAGGATGACTAAGAAGAGTCCTTGAAGAAAAAGTCTATTAGTTCTGACAGCATTTCCAAAGTTGAGGGAGAAAAACGTTAAGAAAGGCATGGATCATTATTACCCTACCACACAGAAAATGTTTAAAAGAATCCTAATTATATCACAAAGAATTGTTTTTCTCATGGACTATTTCAGAGTTAAGTAGCCAACATGATACCTATCACTACCAAATAATTTAGTGTACTTCCAATAGGCAAAAGTATTCTCTCACATAATTATAATCAGAAAATCTGAGACATTACTACTATTTAATCCTCAGACACCATTCACATTTCACCATTTGTCTCAACAATGTCCAGCATAAGAAGAGTCATGTTTCTTCAATTATCATGTTTCTTTGGTCCTCTTCAATCTGGAACATCTCCTTAGTCTTTCCTTGGTGTTTATGGCTTTAATAATCTTGAAGTTACAAGACAGTATTTTTGTAGACTGTCCTTTAAGTTGTGTTCATGTGGTGTTTCCTCATGGTTCGATTCAGAGTACACATCTTATGCAGGAATATCACAAAAGTATTGAGGCTTCTTCTCATTGCACCCTATCAGGTGGTTCATCCCACTATTGATAACATTCACTTTGATCACCTGATTAAGGTAGTATCCCCCAGACATCTTCACTGCAATGTTATTCTTTTCCACTTTGTAATTAACAGGGTTTTATGAGATTTTTCAAAATTCTAAATATCCTGTTTCTTCATCCAACTTTCAATTTATTCATTTATCTATTCATATCAACGTGACTTTGGGCTTATTATTTCATTCAATAGGTTTTTAAATGTTGCTAACTTGCTTTTATTCGATGCTCGGAATATCCCATGTTTGGTCAGTGGGAGCCCCTTCTATGAGCTGACTTCTATGTCCTCACGACACATTCCTGTCGCTCTTTGACCACTTTCTTACTTCTGGTACAGGATGTCCCAAGCTTATCTTTTGCTTATCCTGGTCCAGTACTGGAATCAGCAATTTTCTCTAAGGTAGAAAATGGTATCTGGAGTGCTAGGGTACTTGATGTTCTGGGGTGTTCCTGCTCCCAGGCCAACTTAATGGGCAGAACTAGAAAAGAATATCTGTATGTATACACATACTTCATTACATATGTGTGCACACCACACATTATCAATCTATCCTGATTGAACTTGTGTCTCTATTCAGCTAGATTTTATCCATTTTGCCACCCCTTGCCTTTCCTTCTCCTTCCATAGCATGCTTTTGGGAAACCTCCAAAATCTGAATCAATCATTTGCTATTTGTTTTCCTCAAGCCCTATTGTAAAATGCCTGAAAAAGACACTGACTCAGGTGTCCTAGATCCAGTGAATCTCAGGGCACTTCCCAGTGTCTGCTAGGCCTTCGCAGTGCCATATGACTTCTGCAAGTACCTTCAATTGTCAACTCTTAGATTCTCCAGAACTACTTCATATTTTCCCTGTCCCCCATTACCACCTTCTATACTCTCATTTGGTTAGCACTTTTTTTTTTTACTCTGAAGATAACATTGAGATGTTCAGTTATATGTCCACCTATAAATTTCCTTCCATTTTCATTATTCATTATCAAACAAAGTGTCAGTAATTTCAGCCTCTTGTCCAGTCCATCCTCATACTGTCACTCTCCGGTGATCTCTTAGTTTTTTTCAGTCTGTTTTACTTGTGCTTAACCCTTAAATGCTGGCATTCTCCAAGTTCAAAAGAAGTTTTGTTTTTGTTTTTTTTTCAAGTTAATGCACAGAGAAGCCCTAAGACTCTGCTTTTCCTCCACTTCTGCTGAATGTCTGATCTTTGTCTTTAACTCCTGTTTTCAGTCCCATTTTTGCTCTTGGCACATAATCAACTAATTCAGCCTGAGAACTACATAGTTTCCAATTCTGGGTGATCTTTTATAAAGATTCATTTAGGCATCCTTCCAGCACCTCCAGTTCTTCTTCACTGCTAAGCTAGCTCTGAAATGCTTATCAGAGGCAGTGCCAGCATTCAAGCTGGGTTTGGAATCTGTAATCCCATAGAACCTTGCTGTTTTTCCTCTAATATAACACATCATATTGTCATAATTTTTCCTTTCATTTTTCCATCTTTCCTACTAAATTATGATGTCAAAGTTAGGATTTCTGCATTTCTAACAAAAAGAAAAGAAGGGAAAAGGGAGCACTAGATGTAAGGAGAAAGGAAGAGAGCTGAGATGTGATTATGATACTACCTGATCTAATGGTAGGTAAAGCACCACAAAAGTCTGAGAAGGAGAACATTTGGGAGCTATATGGTCAATAGTTATAATTTGGGGGTTGTCTGAAAATCACAAGGCCAAAGTGGCAGAAAGATCAGGGGGTAAGTTCCTAGGAAAGAACAGCAAAAATCACAGCAAATATCTACTTTTTAGGACATGGAGCACTTGAGAGTTAAGAGGTCAGCAATTTAAGATCTTAGTGTTAACAAAGGGACAACAAATTTAATGAGTGCTGAGGAACTGAGAAATAATGAGAATCAACTGACAGTTCAAAAAACCACTAGTTCTGAGGAAGAATCTCAAATTATAAGATCACACTAGCTCTGGAAGAAAGGTAAATAAGGGAGTTTAAGTGTTTCAGAATTCAGCCTGGTTTAGATTAGAAATAAAATTAGCTTGAGACATCTGAGCCTGGAAGTGGAGAGGGACACCATGGAAAGTACAGGGGCGAGTGGAAGATGACATCCTTATGACCGGGAATACCAATTCTATTATAGAAGTAAAAACTTTTTGAGTTCAGAAGAGAAAAATATATTTCCAATGGTCACCTACTTCCAAAAGTAAGGTTTTTTTTTTTAATTATCACATCGAATTCTAATATTACTAACAGAAACAGTATTTTTTTGATTAACTACCTGATTCTACTCTGGAAAGATAATCTTGTGAATTTGTTTTGTTTATTAATGGAATTTCTATTTTCATCAATATTTTTAGTCTTAATCCTTCTAAGGAGTGAAAATTAGTACAATGGGAAAATTACTAAGATGGCTCCCAAGATTTCCCAGCTCCCTAAGTAATCCCCAGGACTATGTGTACACAATGAATTTTACTCTGATTCAGTTCTGTTATATACTAAAGTTGGCCTGAAGATGAAAAGATTATCTGGGTGGGCCTGCATTCTTTAAGGCAGAATTTCTCCAGATGTTCACAGAAGGGGAAGTTAAGAACTGTTGCAAACTTAGAGAAAGAGCTAAATAGCAAGGAAAAAGATGCTACTTAGATGAGCTGAGAGCAATCCCTGGTTGACAGTCAGCAAGGAGACAGGTATCTTAGTTCCACAACTGCAAAGAACTGAATTCAGACAAGAAGAATAAGCCGAGAAGCAAATTTTTCTGTAAGCCTTTAGTCTGGATGATTCCTTGACTTTATTGTAATACCCTGAATATAACCAAATGCACTATGCCATATTTCTGATCTACAATACTATGAGCTAATAGTGAATAACGCTGTCTTAAGCAGCTAAGACTGCTAATTTGTTACACAGCAATAGAAAACTAACAAAATTAGATACATATCTCATAGAATTTTCTCCTATAATTTTTTTCCCAATATGCTTTATAATTTAAAGTACAGAACTAAGTTTCAAGTCATATAGGTTATTACATGAAGAGAAAGGAGCAATCACATGTGAGAATCAAAGACCAATTGGACTGTAAGGAACCCAAAGAGAACACTGGAAATTTCATTCTCTCTCCCTGATATGAAACATAGTGCAGGCACTCTAAATATCTACTAAAGTGAACTGAGATATTTGTTCTTGGTTTTTAAAATGCCCTTTATTTAAGAGAGTTTAGCTGATTAGGTTATTTTAAAAGCAATTCCCCAGTTTTTCCAGCACATCAATGACCTTATTTTCCCCTTTTAGGTAAAAAGAAAGTCTATCCTCTTACAATGAAAATATTTTCACTCCTAGGCTGGATAGAATATCTTGTATTTTCAATAACAGGCAGAGAAATGACCTTCTATTTTCTAAGATGAGAAACATTATTATTAATGTTACCTTATGCATTTTTACCACAATTGGTGATAATTTTTAAAGGTTTCATTAAATATAACACATGAACTACTTTTCCATTTGTTGAGTCTTTTCAGTGAAAACTGTTAATATAACGATTATATTATGTAATGAACACCATGTTATTGAATAAAACTATTTCCAGGAAAATTGTATGTTCTCCTACATAGCCATGTCAACTGACTTCAACTACCATGTTCCATTTATGTAGATGGCAAGTAACCTTTACAACGATGATATTGTTTTAGTCATTGCATAACATTTAAATTCTCTGTTCCCTATTATTTGGCAATACATGTATTTTGTCCTTAATTTATCTAGAACTTACAGGAACAAGACAAACAACTCATGTTGAAAGATCACTCATTTTAAAAAATTCAGTTCTTATTATCTTTAAAAGGAATATCATGTTCCTTTAAAAGGTCATATCAGGGAAGAGCAAGAACATCTACTATTATTAGAAATCAGTCACAGAAAGTGATTTTTTTTTCACAACTTAAGAGTAAGGACTGTGTCTTTCTCAGATCAAAATCCTGACAGTCATTATATCAAAGTCCTATATGTTTTCAATTAAATTAACTTTGGTATAAGATTTAAACTGATTCTAGAGACTTTAAAATGTTTTAAAATAACAAAATGACTCAATGTTTTAAAAGGAAAAGTTTTGAAAAAATGAAGATATGAAAAAAGACCAAAGTTTTTAAATATAGGAACATTCAAAGAGTATATTATTTTTAAAACCTCACTGAAGAATAAAAAACAGATAAAATACAAGTGCCTTAGAATTGTATTTGAAGGCTGTTAAGTATTATTAGGAAAACTGTAGATGTGTTCAAGTTTATTTTGATACTGGAAACAGTCTATAGTATTATTATTCTACGATACTATATAGTGAGAGGAAAATGTCAAAAAAACTTCTACAATTTAACTTTGGGGATGAAAAAACCTAACTTTGTATTTAATCTCTTAGCTGATATTTGCATCTTCTAAACTTCCTTTATGTGGAAAAAAAGGCAATACAAAGAAACCAGAATTATCTAACATGATTAAAATTCTTTGAACATGACATTATAGTAAGAAAAAGAAAAAGATATTCAGAGCTCTGAGACCGAAGATAAAATGAAGCTAGAGAAACAAGGAAAAATGACCACAAAATGTTAGACTCACATATGCGTGGGCGCGTGCACACACACACACACACACCACTGCATTAGTCCAATTATCAAGGACCCATCTTAACTTACCCTGTTTGATTTAGCAAATTCTATCAGGAAAAAAATTAGTGAGTTTCATCACCAATTTGATTTAGCAAATTCTAGCAGAAAAAAATAATTACTGAGTTTCACATCAATTATATCTCAGGTTTCTTTCAAATTTACCATAATAGCAAGCAATGAAGTAAATGGGGGAAAACACTTTACACTTTTAGGGTAAAATACATACATCCTTTCAAATATACATTGGCAATTCAAGGAGGGAAAAATTCTTGTTACTTGATGTCTATGGAATGAGACGCATATCTAGGGCCAATATAAACTGACTATGCAATGGGATTCAAGAGTGGAAAATAACAGAGACGCTCAACATTGGACATGCACTAGAGTAATGCCACTGCTTTTTATACAAGAAGTCAAAGGCACTATGGACAAGAAACAGCAATGAAAACAGGAATATAGAAAAATGTGATTATTTTAACATAATCATCACTTATTCAAACCAGTAAGATTTGCCCCAAATGTTTAAATTTACCTACTTTGGGCTCATGATCCCATTTCCAAAATCTTCAGAGAATCTCTTCATTAATATAACAACTTTTATTAATCATGCATTTATTGCTAGAAACTGACTAATGTTTATTCTAATACTTTCTCCTTTTTTTGATAAACCGCGTTCTTGGATAAAGGAAAGACTTAGCTGAAGCTTTGTTTTCAGGTTCCTTTCAAGACACTAATAAAGAAATCCCACAACCTTAATTCTGGGACCTATCCAGAAGTCCTTTTTTTGGTGCTCTTTTCTTTGGATGCCTGTATTCTTGCAGACTACTTTATCTAAACCCCAAAGCAGTGATCAAACAATTCAATCAATTAGTTTCATTTCCTCATAGAAGAACACAGAGATCCATTTACATATTCTGAGAAACATAGGAATAGGTTTCTAGTATTATAAAAACAAAACAAAACTGCCATTTACAGGCACTGTTTGGAGGCAGTCTTCCCCCTGATATCCTCCTTTTGAGAGAAAGAAAATTCATCAATAGAAAAACAAAAACCATGTGAACAGACTTGGTATACTGCCAAACAGAGTTCAAGCAAATTCCTTTGATGTGAGGCCACTTATCCACAGAATTTTCCAGAGGAGGTTGCCACTGCTGGGTCCCTAAAAACTGATCCTCCTCCCAATCCTACTCTGTAAACCAAATAATGCCCAATTTCCCTCAAATTTAGACCATTCTTATACAAATTCAAATTGATATTATTACTTGAAATCTGTCACTAAGTGTAAAGTTAGCATAAGTGAGAAATAGATTTCAAAATGCATAAACTGGTTTTGTCTACAGCAATACGTATTTGGGGAGTTAAAAGAAATGAAACAGCATCAACTTGGTTCATAATAGAGTTCTCAGGCTTCTTTCATTGAGCAGTTAGTTAGTTGTGCCTGGATTCCAGCTCTTTGGCTTGGGGGTCCTCACATGACCCTAGCACCTGTACCTTCCTGTCACAGCGGTCATCACACGGCAATATAATTGCTTGTTCACTGCAGTAACTCTGTTAGACCATGTGCTTCGTGAGACAAAATGTTTTTTCTGTTTTCTCCATTATTTATTACAGTGACTTAAGACAATGTTCACCACATAGAGTGGCAGAGGTAAATTAAAGAATACTAAAAAAAAAAAACCAAAAAATCAAGTCGTATACCTTAAACAATAATTCTTATCTGTCAATTATAAATCAATAAAGCATATTACAAAGAAAACCTGGTTTGGCAACACTTACTCACTGAAGAAAATTAATACAAAGGGAGGAGGTGGAGACAAGTAAAAGAAGATGAACTAAAGAAAACTACTACAATTGAGCACAAAATACATCCAAAACCTAAGAACAAAAACTGAGTTACTTCTCCAGTATAATAAACGGAAATATGTCACTGCATCTAGGAAAAAAAGTTAAAAAGGCATTTCTTCAATTTAGAGAGGAATTTAGAAACGGGGGTCTTTATTTAAAGGACACTGAGCAATATATTAGACGTTGTTTCCAACAGAAGTTTTAATAAAATATATAAAACAGCTTCCCTTTTTTGGCATTTCTTTCTCATATGGGCCCTAATGAAAACAAAATACGTTAAGGTATGAAGGCCTGCAAATCAGGTTGAATTAATCAAAAATAAACTTCTGAGAGTAGTTTGCTATATTGTTAAAGTATCAAACTGGGAGGTATATTCTCTACTTAGTAATAGTTGTCTGTTAATTTGAGGCATATGAATGGAGGAAAGGTTTTATATAAATTCATATGGCAGGAGAAGATACTTGGATAACAGAAATGCTTCATATATAGGTTTCTCAAACTGACTTAACCAGCTTAATACATAAATGAGACTTCCAGCAACTTGCTCAGCTGTTTTCCAACCACAAAGAATTCTTCCCACTATAGTCACCAGTGGTTTTCTCTGTGAAGAGTGTCCTCTGGAATTGTTTTGTAATTTTTCTTTTTAGCATGTCTCTCATTCCAAATAAAAGCAAGATGATGCTATCTACAGATACAGATATATCTACAACATATATATGTATGCCTTTTGGCATTGCTTATATTAATGAGTTACATACTTTAATATACACAGTATTTAAACTACTTTCTTACTGATTTTACTAAAAAAATGTACTTCATTAGTACAACATTCAAATTATTTAGTAAACTTTGTGCTATATTTTATTATAGAGGAAATAATGAACATTAATAAAAGAAAAAGAAATCACATTACTACATCCAAGATTTTAACAATCACATGTTAAGAGTATCTTGTAACAGCAAAGTAATAAAATAGAAGCTAAATTTGGTATAGGGATTATTTTTGCAAAAAGAAGTGTATGACATCAGCATCACATTTATCTTAATGGAAAAAATTAGTAAGCTCATCCTTATGATGTTCATAAAGAGAGAGAATGCCCCAAAATCAAATAGGTTTTTTTTCTGGGCAAAGGTTTCCTAAAGAAACTTTATATAGTTTAAAATACTGCTTAGACTTAACACTTTCCATCTGTCTTCAAAAATATTTGTATTTCCCTGGAAGTACCAAATTTAATATAATAGCCATGAGGCAGAACAGCATAGAAACTTTCTTTGTAGTCTATGGATACTTATAAAAACATGTTTTCAGTAATTTTTATTAGTCTTCACGTGTTAGTGTCTTAAAAATGTCTTCTTCAATAATAAATAATTCATATTTGTACATTTTAAGTCATATTTGTACATTTTTACATAATTCATATTTGTACATTTTTAAGTCTTCTACTCCTTAAAGTATATATTTCAGTTGATGATTCATATGGTGCCCATTCTTTTCTATTCTTATATTTTACTAAGCTAGAATTTATAACATCAAAACATTGTAACATCATAACTAATTATATACCGAGTATAACTTCTGTAGTCAGAAGTTTCAATGCTTAGAAAATGAAATTTCTGTTTTATAAGATTTTGACATGTGAGAGCTAAATTTAAGATAAGCCGGTTTTTAATTTCTGCTATATACCTCCTGCCAAAAGATAGGTATAAAAAAGATCATCTTAATTAAAAATGATAATGATGTTCATTTTATAGATGAAGAAAATAAGGTCATTTATGTTATAGACTCAAGATTACACAGTTAGTAAGAAGCAACAAAAAGATTTAAGCCAAGCCTCTTCAGGTGAAAGAACATACTAGGTTACCAATATTTATTCATGCTCAATTGCCCATTTATCCACTCAACAAAGACTATACTTGTTCTACTAGATTCTGGGGTAGAGGTGAAGGATTCAGAACTGGCACCCTCAAGGATAAAAAAAAGTTCAAGAGATTGGCAGAGAAAAGAAAGTGAGTACTATATGTCAGTATGACATGGATTATACAAGAGCCCAGGGTTCTAGAAACACTCAACTTGGGGTGGAGAGCCTAGGAAGAATAGGGAGGGGGCAACAACGAAAACAGAGATATAGGCAATGGGGCCAGACCACAAAAATTCTTGAATGCCATGCTAAGGTGTTTGGATATTATGATAATGATAGAGTTCTCCAATTAATTTAGTCAGCTAAGTCTATTCAATCTTTTTTGAAATGAGAAGGGCTAATATAAAAGAGAAACACTAGGATTAAGTGGGTGAGAAATTCATTAGATAACACTGGTCAAAAAATTGTTACAAAAGTCATATTACTGAAATAAAGTTTGTCATTTCCTATCAATTTGTATGTGCTCAACATGAATATGATAGTCAAATTCTAATTTTGCCTCTAGTTTTTTTTTTTTTTGTAATCTGCAATAAATTGATGTATACATCACAAAATGCATGCCAAGAGTAATAGGCCTATGGTTAATACCTGTGAAAAATCAAGCCATAGAGTATTTCTTAGATTTCTTCGCTTGTCTCTTGTACAGCTGTACAGAAATAGAAAAGATGGAAGGTGGTTTCCATTGTGCAAAAGCACAGCCTTAAGACTCAGTTTTGCAGAGTCTAAAAATAGTCTCCATTCTTGTGGGTCAAGAGTGATTTCTAAGGCATTCATGAGACCCTCAACGTTGGAACAGAATACTAGACTACTTTCCTTTCTGCAGAAAGGCTCCAACTGCTGGTGGCACTTTCAATAGAAAGTAATTATGACATCTTCTTCTAGAAGATGCCATTGTTGGAGTCTTGATCCTAGCAATCCTGCCTTGTTCTTGGAGAAGTCCAAATCACGAACCAGGTCATTTAGTTCTTCCTGTGTAGGTCTGTGTGGAGTTGATGATGCACCACAGTGAAAATCTGGATCACTGCATGCTGATGGAACAGGAGAAGAATAGATGGGCTCACCCTGGTCCTTATCAGATGAATCAAGAGAATATTCTGTTGGAGGTTTTGGAATAGGAAGTCCTTCACCATGTAGAACTGGTCTCAATGCAGACGGAATGTTTGGGTAGACTATTCTCGACTTCTTTTGCTTCATTATGCCACCAGAAAGAGGAGGAACCAAGCAAAAGCAAAAGTCTTTTATGTGGTTGCTTGGCTTTCTTCACACCATGGGGACTGCAAACAGCATGGATGGTCTTTCGCCATTCAACCACTGTGAAAGCTGTGTTGTACATGAAGCACAGCATATATGCCGGGCCTAAGGCTTGTCTTGTTCACCAACCTTGCATCCAAAGTAAAGATGATAAGCCTCTTCACTTGAGAAGTGATACTCTTCTTCTGGTTGGCAAATGTCTCTTCCCCACAAATAGAGCAGAAATTGTCCATGCTATTAACGTACTTTCCAGGCATTACTGTTCTGTATTGTGCCTAAATGGATAAAATAATAACAGTTCTATGGAACAGTAGCTTCCACTGTCTCTCACAAAGCCTGAAAGATTTTCAATGCTCAACCTTTCTGACAGGGCTTTCTAGAGTGCACTGCTGATGTCAGCTTACTTCAGCAGCCGCCTGGCAGAAGTATTGCATTGCATCAGAAAATGATACAATCAGCTCTGGATGATGTGTGCATGATGGTATTATGCAATGCAATGCAATGTTACATCATTCTAGGCTGATTTAGGATGTTGTTGCAGTCCTACTGGATAAATTTACATGGTGAAACATATAAAATAAATCATATGAAATATCTTCAAAACGAGAGCTAATAAAAAATTTTCAGGGTTATATTCATGTTCAGCACACCAAGATAATACAGACTACGGCCTTTTTAAGTCAGTTAACGATCTCACTGTTGACCAGTGTAATTTAAGAAGTAAAACTGACAAGTCTCAAAAAAATAAAGGAAGTGGGGAAGGGGAACACTGAATATCTCCAAGGAGTCTGATTTAGGTGACTTAGTCGGTGGTGCTGCACTTTATGATGTTAAGAAATTAGGGAACTGGGATATAAGGCCGGGGAGTAACAAAATTAAAAGAAAATAGGACTCCAAAAAATACCTTAGCAAATACTGCTGTTTTAGTGGGTGGAGTGGATTACTGCATTTAATTGTAGAGATTAAGCAGGAAAAATACTGAAGAGGAGAAAAACATTAGGCTTAGGTCATGGAAATAAAATGTTAAGCCAATGAATTCATAAGTGACATGAAGAAGAATATATGCGATAAGGCCCATAAGGCTGAAGAATGCATTCTTCACAAGAGTGAGATGAGCCAAGAACACAACTAGAGTTAAACTAGGGAATAGAAGGTCCAGCTAAGAATGAACTGGGCAGGTAGAGTTACAGAACTCTACCACTAGATTAATAATAATTTAATTTTAAAAATAGGTACACATATATGAAATGATACTATCTAGTGGCAACAAAAACCATGGTTTCTGAGGGGGAAGAACGGGTTGGTTCAGGATGGATTTGAGCAGCAGACAAAGGACAAGATTATGAGAGAATTGACTTGGGTATAAATAAAATAAACTGTACTAAGCTTGCAAGCTTGAGAATTTCTTGTGTATAGCAGATTTTCTTAACTCCTGATGTTGTTTTAGAGTTAGTATAAATATATTAGATGTGTATCCACATTACTTCACCTAATTACAGTCATAACTGCAGGACCAAGACACTATGGAGTTATTTCCAAATGAACTGATTACTGCTACTGAAGACTGCTTAGTCTTGCTTTATTTCCTTGTTCCTTATTCTAAGAGTACCAAGTTCACTCAAAGTGAGTAAGATTGGTGGAAGGAGAGCCACTATCACTCAGCCTCCATGCTAGTCTTCTCATTTTCATGCTGATCCCTCATCTCCAATCTTTTATCCACATTACAGGCAAAGTAATCTTTTAAAACTTTAACTGGATGCTAACACTCCTCTGTTTCAAATGTCTCTATGGTTTCCCAAATGATCCAAAATAAGCATGAAACTGTACCATGACACGCCATGGCATGTGACTCCTATCTTAGACCTCATCTCATGCCACCCTCATCTTCTGGACCTGTTGAACATGTTATTGTCTCAGTCTCAAATGCTTTTTTCCCAGGCTTTCACAAATTGATTCCTCATCTTTCAGGTTTCATTTTAAATATTATCTATACGATTTCCACAAGCAGACATCCCTAACCACACACTATGCAAGTACATCCCCTGGCTATTCTTTATTCTCTGTTCATTTCCTTCACAATACAAGTTTTAGTTATGTATTTCTTATCACGTGAATATGACTTATAAATTGCACAAAGGTGAAAATTTGTCTTTTATTTGCCTACACTCAGATTATCAAAGTACTTGGCAAGCAGTGGACACGCAATAATTTTCTGTCAAAGAAGTGAAAGAGAGAAAAAAATGAACAAAAAGATTTTGACAAAGTGTCAGAGTTGGAAAGAAAACAAAGAAAGGACCTTCTGGAAAAACTGAAGGTCACCAATGCTATTTGAGCAAGTTCAAAACTAGGTCTAAATTTTAAATTACTGTCATTAATTCAATTGGTGTTAGAACTTTATAAAATGAAACTATATTGTAACAATATTTTATGATATACCTATTAGTTTAAACTGTTCTACAAAGTAATATATTAAATTTTTCACATATAAACATTCCACTATTGAGGAGAACAACCTTAACTAACAATATAATATCATGTTAGGTCTTTAACAACTCGGACCCAATGTATAAAACAATTAGTCTAAGATAAGAAGACTCAACATTGGTCTGAGAGTATGTGATAGTCAATTTCATGTGTCAACATGGCTAGACATGGTACCAAAATAGTTGTTTAAACATTATTCTAGCTGTCTCTGTGACAGTAGTTTTTAGAAGAGATTAACATTTAAATTCAGTAGACTTTTGAGTGAAGCAGATTACCCTCTATAAAAAAGATGAGTCTCATCTAATCAATTAAAGGTCTTACTAGGAAAAACATTCCCCTCCCGTCAAGAAGAGGGAATTCTGTCAGTAGACAATTTTTGCAGTGAAGCATCCACTCTTTCCAAATGGTAGGTTTCCTACACAGCAGATTTTGGAATTATCAGCCTCTAAAACTGTATAAGTGAATTCCTTAAAATCAATCTCTCTCTCTCTCTTTCTACACACACACACACACATACAGAGCACATATTGGTCTTGTTTCTTTGGAGAACGTTAATACATGTATAAGTAAAAAAACATAAGTTCAAATTCCAACTCTGGTACTTACTACCTGGAGGATACTGAGTTTCCTTGGAATGACTCTTTTCAATTACAGAAAGAATGGATTTTTAAAAATCAACTACCATTGACTTTAATGGTAACATTAATGACTCCACCTCCAAAAGTCACAACTCAATCGCTGTTGCTAAATAAATGTAAACCAAAAACATATATAAAAATAATTTTAGGTAAGTTTTTCATGTATTCATTTAAAACTAGTAAAAGCATATCAATTAATTAAATACAAATTAATAGATATTCTGATAGTCAAAATCGAAAGTCCTTTCCATAGCAGAAAATACTGGAAAAGCAACCTAAAGTCACACTGAATTCATTAGACAAATGGCATTTATTTGGCACATTGTCAATAAAAATTAACTTATTCCATCAGGGAAATAATATACTTGCATATTTCCAGCTTTAAAAATAAATTACCTCATTTCACAGTGAAACATTTATTTCACAAGGCAGCGCTATTTTATGAAATACGCCCCCCTCTAAATTATTATAAATGTTATGCATTCAACCACCAGACAATCATATCAAGACTAGGATTTATGTTCCTAAATGAGAAATTTCGTTGCTTAGAAAGAAATGAAATTCAGTAATTTTCATGATTTATTTTTTAAGTAGGTGATTATATAATTTGGAATTCTATCAAATATTTTACAAATTTTACTATAATATCAAATATTATTAAAATGCACAGAATTGAGCTAAAATTGCCAATTTCAATTATGCAAATATTTTAGGAGTTAAAGTTTACAGTTTTAAAGTTATAAATTTATTATACTATAAAATTACCTAGCTAAAAAATACCCCAAATTTTAAAGGTCTATAGAAAATTCTTAAGACAATATTAAATATAGATTATTTTGTCAAAAATAATTATGAATTTTCAGAAGTATAGCTGAGAAACAGGTAGAAAATTTTGGTAATGAAATAAAGAAATGATCTCTGAAAGTATAGTCTTACATATAGAAAATTTTTGAAAGGATAATAAAAGCACACTCTCATCTGGCTCTTTCTCCCCAACTACTAATTTGTACAATAGGCGGTGGGGTAGGGTGAAAGTATTGCCTCAGAGAAAATTCTTTTTAAAAATTCCTCCAACAGCTAAATTGCAACTGCGTTAAGGAGAAAACAAACAGATAAACAAGAGTTTAAAGCATATACAAAGAAACAATCAAAACACTACAAAATATTTTTTAAAAATGGATCAAAAGAATTTAATAACTTCAAATGAGAAAATATCAATGTTAATTTTTTTATCCATTCAAATTTAAGAAATGTTAGAATCAAAATATTACAGCCAGAATACAATTGTGTAAACGGATATGTACTTGTGTGTTTGCTTGGAGGATGGAGTAGGAATTCTGATGAGCCACAATATCAAATCACTTAAAGTCATTTAAAATCCTTACTTGAAAATCTGTAATTTTAAAAAGGTATTAAAATTAAGATTAAAGTTGATACTAAAAAACTTTCTGAAGTAGAGAGCAAGTTTATTTAAAATGATGTGTGAGTTAGTCGTACTTTAGGAGATGTTCCAAATACCTGGAACTATTCATCCATGGGTTGTTTTTTCTTTAATTCACAGTTTCTTAGTTAAAAATGAGGTAAGAATTCAACTATTTTACTTTCATACCCAAAGCAAGAATATCACTTAAAATATGTATGAGCAATAACTATCCAAACCACATGAATATTTTGAATGCTGGACAACAACAAAATCTATTCCACTGTCAAAATTGTTAAATTACCAGAAAAGCTTTCTTTACATTGAGGTTAAATCTAACATCCCTATAAAAACTTCCACCCACTGAATTTTATTCTACATTCTGAGGCAATGCAAATATAATTTTTTACATGAAAAATCTTTCGAATATTTGAAAACTTAACTATATATCTCTTTCAAGTCTTGTCTTCTAGCAAAATCATTTCTATTTCCTCCAACTCTTTCTCACATAACAAGTTTTCAATAAATGCCATTGCTTTGCTCATTTTTCTCTGGATATGTCTCATTTTGTCAATTCTCCTTCAAAAAACATGGATCCAAAACTAAACACAATATTACAGATGTGATCTGGGTATGTGCCTCAAAGAATTATTGACAAACCCCCCCCTTTTTTTTTAAAGTCTTAATTTTTAGTAATAAACACTGGGATTTAGGATTCTTCCTAAAAATATTTAATACCACATATAAATACTACCTGAGATGCAACTTGGCAATTTTCTTTAATTCTCCATATGCTATGTGTAAACTTAAATAAAAACACCTGGAAGAACTGCACAGATTGTGACAACATTATTTTTGGACCTTAATCTTAAATTTCCATTCAAGTTTTCCATACTTAAAGTGTCTAGATGAATATGCAGACTCAATGAACTGTTACTTATACTTTTAAGAGTCATTTTCAGTAAAAGATAAGTTTCTCTGCCTTACAAAAGAGATTATATATCTATACATACATTTAAATAATCCTTAGATCTTTATGTGGAGAAATACTGTTTGAATCATGCCTACATTTTTCTCAGGCTCTAAATTTTTCCTAATTAACACCATACTCAAAAGTGAAGATAGTTTAGTTTTTAAAGTACTTCTGGGCACACACTGAATTGTTAGTACTTATATAGAGAATACTCTATCTCCTATTTAGCAAGTCACATAAACATTTTCATAAGCATAACATTTAGTTCAGTGATCACTGAACACTTCTCCAATAACTTTGGTAAATAAACCAAGGGCGCTAGTAAGAATCAGACTTTTTAAATGATTTTATTTTGACGATTTTTTAAAAACTATTATCACAAATTTTCTGTTAGCTCTTCCTTTTTGCCAAAATCATATCAGTAATGTATAAAGATGAGTCCTTAAAAAGAGTAAATACAAGTTTAAAGCTATATTGTCTATAATTAATCAAAACTTTACCTCCTATAGTGAGATTCCTTAGTGTGATTCCAATTTCAGATAATTTATTTATGAGAATTTGACTCTTAGAATAAAGTGCTTAAGCAGTAGGATAAATAAAGAAGCTATCAATATTACGCTTTTCTGTGTAAGTGGATAAACAGAGTAAGTTACTATTTCTATAAGATAGCAAACAACATACATTGATTTGGCACCAACCAGGCTTAATGGCATGGGAAATAGATGAACAATACATAAAATATTATCTCTTCTCTGTAGACACTTAGAATTTACTTCAGACTAAATGAATAATAGTATAACACTAACAAAAAGGACCAAGAATAATTTGGTGGTGTAGGGGTTAAGTCTCAGTGTCAACAGGCTATTGCCACCCACTGCAATATGAGTTCAATCTCCTGCCACAGAGCTGACCCACATGGCAAAGCAGACCTCTCCTGTCTTGCCCACTGCTCCCCCAGCAGTATATTTCAGTAGATCTACCTGTTCTGCTTCCCACTCTGTCTCTTGTGAATCTTCTACCCCTTACCCCCCACATCTCTGGCCTACACCCCAGTTCTTGTACACATAAATAAATAAATAAATAAATAAATAAATAAATAAATAAATAAGAATACTTTGATAGAACATCATTAATTACCAAAGCAATATAAAATAATATGTAGCTAAAAGAACTCATAAGAGAGGGAGATGATTCTTCAAACATACAATATAAAAACACTAGTAAAAATATTTAGCAAAAATTAGCATAATAGTATATATGTGTGTGTATACAGTAAATATGCAGTATAAAGCATAGCAGGTAGAAATATTTCAAAACACATTATGTAATTTGCTTTAGCTGCCTCTTACATATATGTACATTATCAATTTGCACAAAACTTTTCTTTAAAAAAGTTTCACAGAATAATTTATTTAACACAGTAAGCTCAACATTTTGCCAAAATACAAAAAAAAAAAAAAAAACTGTCTCCAACTTCCAAATATTACCCCTCTGTCTACAAAGTGTCACAGTTAGATGTGCTGACATAAACACAATGCACTACCAAATACTGGAACTTCTGCAAGAATTAAAAAATATGGGCACATGGAAATGAGATAATCCAAGTAAGCACAACAGCATTCTTAAAAATGATTATCCACAACATCTTGAAAACCCACACACAGAATCAATGCCAAGTAAAAGAAATTCCACACAAAACCAAAAAAAAATGGGTATTTCAGTATTTAACTTAAGGAAAAAATTGAAAGTTGAATTATTTATATAAGAATTTATTTTTATATATCTAGCAAGATTTTAGTGCTATCTTCAAAATGAAAGATATCTAGTCGTAAAAAATATCACACCATAAAGATATATCAGTATTTAAAAGTATGAGATCAAAATATACTTATTTGCAACTGTATCAGACTCAGCATTTGAAGTAATATTAATACTTAATTTTCACTTACTATGGTCTAAATTGCTACTGCCAAGTCCATACAAAGTTGTTCACTTTCTAAATATCTTAGAATGTCTGTTGTTGCAGTAGGAAAGATTTAAGACATATGTGAATTTTGGCAAAAAGTAGTCTTTTTATCTTTAAATTCAGAACAAATTAAGTAATAGATTTAGAAAAACTATATTCTACATTTTACATATTTTAAAGGTAACTACTAGTTCCCTTAAGGAAAATCCACAAAAGCGCTACATAAATGCCAACTCTGGATTTAGAAAATGATAAACTCATATTATTCAGAAAATATGCAATCTTTGTTTTGACTTATAAAATTCATGCAAAATACCTGAAGTGAAAATTTCAAAGACAAGCTTGATTACAATAAATTATGTTCTGCTGGGACAAAAAATAATTCATTGTCTATAAAATGAAACCCAAATTGGCTTAAAAATAAATACTTTCTTTACCATGATCTTAAATTTAGAAATAAAGTACTATATTTTTAATGTTATATATATTTATACTTAACATTTTTTTCAAAAGAAGCTTGATTTGGATTTTTTTCAAACTTGAATTCCATTCAACATTTTTTTAATTATTGCAAAAATTTTACCAAAACAACAACAAAACAAGTTGTATTTAAAATACAAGCTTAAGTTTACGTACCTTGGCTTCCTAAATGCTAAACTGTATTGTTGGCAAGCCAGACCCACAGTGGGAGTATAAACAATAGGCATGAATTTCTCAATGTCAGACATTAGCACTCTGTAGAAGAGCTTTTCATTTCTATCTTGAAGATCCATTAAGAGAAGATACCTGTGAAAATTGGACATGATTAGATTCACATTCCAACAGTTTCAAAATAGTTGCTTAGAAATCTAATTGTGCAATTACTAACAAAATATAAAGCATATTGAAAACATTTGATTGAAAAAGACTTCGGAAATATTCTCAAATACCTCAAAGAAAAAAGTCATAGACCTGAGTTAGTGACATTCAAACATTAAAATCACTGCTGAAAGAGCACAGTTTTACTTAATTTGAAATATTTCACTGTTAAATAAAAGACAGGTGAAAATACCACAAGGTATAGATGAAACATTAACTAAGTAAAAAGAAAGACAAACTTGCAGTACTGAATAACTAAGGCAAATGACAAGCAGAAAATGAGTAAGGAATTTAATACTGACTCTAAAAATTACTAAATTAGATAAGCTCAGAGACTTTTCTTATTATTTGTACCTAATGGTCTTTTTCATTCTAGAAGCTTTGCTGATTCCAGTTATCTTTCTAAACATAAATCTTTTATGTAACCTTCAACATTTTATAGAATAAAACTCAAACTGGGGTAACTAAAAGTAATCCTGCAAAACTGTATTTCAGCATCCCCCCCCCTTTTTTTTTTCATTATAAAAGGACAGGTTTATTAGAAAAAGGGGAAAGAAGAGAGGCACCTGCATAGTCACAGGTGGACAGGAGAGCCTGCTGCTCCTGTTTTTGCAAAGGGAAAAGGGTTCGAAAAAGAATTACCAGCCTTTCTGGATTGATTTCTAGTCCCTGGAATATGGAAAATGTAAACAGTTCAGAGTGAAAGTTACAAGGACTTTAAAACAAATTACATGGGTTATATCAACCAAAAAAGTTAACATTTGGAAAGAAATTGATTTAGCACTATGGAAGTCAGCCATATTGCTAAGGCAATGAGCTATTCTCAGACCTCATCTTATTTTACATATCACACTTCATGCAGGTGACATTCCATAGAGCTCCATATGTTCTCTTTATTTGACTTTCAGGCCATCATAGTCTCTTGGGTTTCCTATCTCATTGGTCAATCTTTTTCTGGTTTTGTTTTGTTTGTTTGTTATTTTATCCTTTTCTCTGAAAGTTCTCTAGCACTCATCTCCAACATATGAAGAAATTGCATCACCTTTACCTTCAACACATATCTACAATCTAAACATCTTTATAGCTAGGGATCTAAATCACTGACATTTTGACTGGATTACTAAAATAGTCTTCTACAGAATTCTCACAGACAGAATTCTCACAGCCTACATTCTATTCTAAACATTTGTAACAGTCTTCTTAAAATCTAGCTCAGATTTTGTTGACCTGTTCAAAATCTTGCACTTTTTCTGAGAGTAACAGCAAAAGTCCTGTAGTGGCCCACAAAGTTAGACATAATTTGCCCCTTGTAATCTCACTAACTTCTTCTTTCAGTGTAACATTCTTCCCCTGACTCATTCTTCTCTAGTAACAGATATCCCTGCAAATCACTGAACACACCAGATAATTATTTGCTCTTAACTCACCTTCTCAAGGAAGACTATTGAGATCAACCAATTCAACAATGCAAACTGACCATGCCCCCTGCTCCCCAGTATTCTTGGTCCCTCTTCCCCTACTCTACCTTTTCTTTTTTTCTTTAGCACTTGCAACTATTTAACATAATAATTTGCTTATATTTTACTATTTAATACCTTTATAAAATTGTAAATAATGTGCGTAAGCTGTATGAGGGTAGATATCACTCTCTACAGTCCCAATATCTGAAAAAGCAGGAGACTGAGTTGATGCTAAATAAGTATTTGAGAAATAGTCTCTGGTGAAATGTGAAAGTCACCAGTTCTTAAGAGGGAGCTGATAAGATGGCACACAAAAAGAATTTAAAATAAAAACATAACAGACTGAAGGAAAAACATTGAGAGAAAGAAGTATAACCTACAAGAGAACATCTATAAGGCTGTTCATGGAGTTCTCAGTTAAAACCTTAGAAGGGAATGGTTGAAGATAATAAAAGTACTCAAGGAACAAGATTTCGATCCTCAAATACTTTATCCTTAAATATTATCATTCAAGAAAGGGTAAGGAGCTTCACCGAAAAGCAGAAAGTACAAAAAAGCAACAACAAAACAATATAAAGGGAACAAACACCCAAATTATATAATGTGCAGGAAAATAAAAACATGACCCATGACAAGCAGTTTTTAAGATCAAATTATGCAGAGCCACAAACGTAGTCCCTCATCATCAATTTCAGTAAAACCTTCAAAAAATTGACAGAAGTAACCCTCAGAAAATGGAACCTAAACTAAACATTTTGAGGGCCTCAAAAAATCGACTGAAAAAATAAAATATAATAATGGCAATAAGCACTTAGGACTCAATAATCCCTTTAAACATAACTAACTTGAATTCACCAATTGAAAGGCACAGAGCTGCTAAACTGGTTTCAAAATAAAGTCTAACCTTCTGTTGTTTACAGGAAACTCATTTCACCTATAAAGACAAGCAGAGACTTAGAATTAAAGACTGAAAATCCTATGAGAAAATTACAACCAAAAAAGTCAAAACAGCTAAAAATTTTATATCAGATAAAACAGACTTCCAATTAAAAAAAGAAAATAAGAGATAGTAGTTGATATTATACTATGATTAGGGTCAAATACAATAAGAAGAAAATAACATAAATATATATGAATCAAATGATACATATCTTGCATCGTCTATATCTTGGGAGTACTAAGATATATAAAGCAACTATTAATAGAACTCAAGAGAGATACTGACAACAACAAAATACAATAAGGGGACTTTAATACTCTACTAACCACTTTGGACAGATCAACAAGACAGAGAATAAATAAGGAAACAATAGCCTTAACTAAGGAGTTAGACCCAATAGATTTAACTGAGACCTACAAAACCCTCAGCGCCAAAAAGGCTACATCTATATTTTTCCCAAGTGCATGTGGAACATTTTCAATAGCACATACACTGGGACATAGTCAATTGTCAATAAACTACCAAGAATCATTATAGTCAAAATAACTATTCTACCAAAAGTAATATATATATTTAATGTAATCCCAATTAAAATACCAGTGCAATTCTTCAAAGAAATACAGCAAAAATATTAAAATTTATATAGGAACCACAAAAGGCCTCCATCAGCTAAAGCAATCCTGAGGAATAAATGAGAGAAATGAAGGCATCATGTACCCTGACTTTCTATTGTAAAACAACAAATTAAAACAATATGGTATCAGAATAAAAACATATACATGGATCAGTGGAACTGAATCAAAAGTCCAGAAATAATTCCACCCATATAAAAACACTTAATTTATAATAAAGGAGCCACAACCACATTTTGGAGAAAGGAGAGTCTCTTTTGAACAAATGGTGCTGGGGAAACTGGACGGCCATATGCAGGTAAAGGAATGACGGTTGATCACTCTCCAACTGAATGCACAAAAATAAATTCTAAATGGATTAATGACTTACATATAAGACCTGCAACAATAAAATATGAAGAAGAAACACTGGAAATACATTTTACAACATCAATGATAGAAATGTTTTCAGAGACTGGCCCCCCCACAGCAAGGAAATAAAAGCAAAAGTAAACAATTGGGATTACCTCAAAATAAAAAGTTTTCACAATGTGAAAAAACATACATATAAGTAGATTAAAAAGATGCCTTACTGAATAGGAGAAAACATTTACACATTATACAACCTCCAGAGCTTAATATCCAAGATATAGAGAAACACTGATTTTAACAACAACTACAAAAACCTAATTAAAATAAAATGAGCAGCAGATCTGAAAAACAAATTCACCACAGCGGTAACCATAAGGTCTAAAGATATATCAAAAAATGTGCATCATCACTTTTAATAAGGTAGATGCTGGTCAGTGAAAACTACAATGAGATGTCATCTCACAACAATTAGAATGGCACATATTAAAGAGATTACCAATAACAAATACTGGAGAGGATGTGAAAAGAAAAATCTTAATACACTGTTGGTGGGAAGGTAAGCTAGTGTAGCCATTTTGGAAAGTGATTTGGATTTTCCTTAAAAAACTAAAAATGGAAATACCGCATGAACCAGCAACTCCACTGTTGGACACCTAACGGATGAACATGAAACCATCAACTCAAAAATTTATATGCTCTACAATGTTTATTACAGCTTTATTTTCAACAGCTAGGACATGGAAATAGCCTGAGTACCTACTGACAGAGAGCAAGCTCAAAAAGACATGATATATCCACACAATGTAATACTATTTCAGCAATAAGATGAAATGTTACAATTTATAGCAAAGGAAGGAATTTAAGGGAATTATGTGCAGTAAAGCAAGTCAGAATGACAAATATGAATATTGAACATCTACAAAGCAATCTGACAAAGCAAAATATTTATAAAAAATTATGAACACTAATATACGAAGCTTTCAAAATTAAGTGTGAAGAGAGACAGGGTGAAAGCGTCAAATAGCTTTAAGGGATGGTAGGAAAGATAATTTTATTTTATTCAGACATTCCTTAACTACAGAGCATAAATTTTTTTAAAAATTCATTGTATGTACAGGGAAATTCTCCTCAAAGTTGACTATACTTTCTAAATCACTTAATATTTTAACTTTCTCATCCAAAAAATATAAACTAAGCAATTGCCTAAACATAATATAAAAATCTCCTTCAGGAATGTATTACCTGTCAAAGTCACAGTTCAGACGCTCAAAATTTTTCATTATTCTAAGGACCTGGATATCCTGGCTGACGAAAGAAGGTGGCAGCAATCCATGGATGTTCAACTGCTGTCTCTCTTCCAGAGTAAAAGCCAAGTCCTATGGAGAAAAGGAAAACAATAATGAAGGTGGAAAAAGACAAAAATCATCAATACACACAAATAATATCCAACAAGTAAGTGGAATTAAAAATCAGAGGATCTGTCACCTCTCTAAATATAGCCAATTGACTAAGTGATGTACTGTCTATATGTCAGTCTCCTCATCTTTAAATATTAGAGTATTACACTATTTTCAGATATGTCACTCAAGTAGTTAGAATGAAATTAGGTTATGAAAAAGAGGAAATGATTTGGAGTCACACAAATAAAATAAAACTATTATTATTGTCACTAATATAAAAACAATAGTAACTTTAAATGATTTTTAAATTATGAACATGAGTAGGTCACCTACGATGTGACCTATAAAGGACACGTTGCTACCAATAAAGGCAGGTCAAGAAGTGCCTTATATATGATTCTGAGATTAATGTTGGAACACCCTCTCTCCCAAGTTACCTTCTATTACACACTCCTAACCATACAAAATTCCACATTTTATTTTCAATGACACTAGGGTCAAGAACATCTTTTCTCCCTACTTCTCTGCTCTTCAAGTCATATCTCAAATACTCTCCCCTCTCTAAAGCCTTTCCAGAATCATCCAGTTTGTCCATGACAAACTTACAACTATGTTATCTTGTTATTTATGTGAACAATGATAGTATTAAACATTACTAATGCAAACTACGAGACTCAAAAATAAGCAAACAAAATAAAATGATGGAGCTATGCAAAAGCCCAGGCTGGACCTAAGAGGCTTGCCATAAAATAATAAAAGGGGAGGTAATATCAGAGAAACCCCAGCAGTCATTTATCTGGAAGACTTAGGTGAAGACTTCCCCTGGAAATACTGAAGCCTAAGCAGCTTCTGTGACTAGACTGTGACTACTGCTCACCTGGGTCTGAAAAAAGTGATCAACATGATGATAGTCAGATTCACTCACAGTAACAGCTACTGATATATCTTAGACAACCTGGGTGAGCAGGACAGTGTTCACTAACTTTGCACTGAGTGTTTCTACAGCCATCCTCCTCTGCCCCTGGAAGTTTCTTATAATGACAGAATGGTGGCTCCTGAATCTGGGAAGTTTATTACTCAGGGGAAAAAAAAAAAAAAGAAAGTTGGGTGCAATAGCAGAGGCAGATGACTGATCCTGATTGGTGAGGAATGACCAGGTATAGCCCTAAGAAGTAGCTGAAGAAGCTCAACAGATGAACAACTCTCTCTTCTAATTTTTGATACAGATAAGCCCATTAATTCATACCACTGATGGAAAGGCTTATGTTTAATTAGGCTTCTAGAACTGGGACAGAATGAAGAAAGTCAAATAAATTCACCTACATAACCGTAGGTAGAGATCTCCAAATGGTCTGTAAGAACAAACTGAAACCAATGGCTCCAGAACCTCCAGTACAAGAAGTTGCACATAATTTTGAATTCTCAAAAGGTTAGCACAGCTGGTATCCAGTTGCAAGACTTTTTCCTCACTAACAGTTACTCTCATGCTTGCAAAAGCCCCTGTTGCTACATGCTAAGTTGGAGGGGGTCCTTTGGATTTCCAATATATGTGAAAAGCAGCAAGACAATCCCTCTCCAAGAGCATAGTCCAGTATGTTCACCGGGCACAATCACCCTTTCCTGGATGCCTGGAGAACAGACGACCAGTGTAGCCCATTAGTTCTTCTCCTGGGGTGAAAAGCCTGCACCAGAAGACACCTGCGGTGTTGCCAGAACCTTTTGCTGCCATTTTATTTTTTATTTGTGGTTTGTGACCCCATACCAAAGTGTGACCTCCATGAGACTGTGAAATTCTGTCTGTCTTTTCCACTTTATCCCTTGTACTTAGAATATTACATAACATAATTAGAATTCAATAATCTCTTGCACAGAAACAAAGAAATTTTTAAATACTTAACTTTAAAGATATAATAAAATTTAAAAAGCAAAAGTGCTTCTCAGGAAACTGATTAGCATATTAATTTTAGTATAATTACTTTTAAATTTAAGGTAACCAGAAAGGGATATTTGTGTGAAAAAGTAATCTGTAAAACAAAAAGCACACTTAAATTGTTAAAAATATAACTGGAAAGAATGATCAAAGTAAAATATCATGAAATAACTCCTCAGCATGAAACAAATTTATATGTAGTAACATACTGAAAAAGCCAAAAAATTAGAAATTAAAAATTGGATAAATAGAGCTAAATCGCTAGTCTTTTCAGAAATACATGGCTATATAAGAAGCAATAAATGGCTGAATGTTATGTACTGAAAATCGGTCTGCAAAAATAATAATCAGAATATCAGGACTCTTGAAATGGGGCTTACTGCCAGAAGTATTAACATATGCTCTTTCATTCACTTAATAATGGCACTTAACAATCATATATTAGTATAGTTAGCCAATCTTTTTACATAAGTTTTCCAGTGTCTGATCTGAAACTAATTCCTAAATCTAGCAGGTCTCCCATATTTTATGTCAAGTAAATGGTAATACCATCTGAATATCTCTTGATATCCTTTGATGTTTATTAACAAACTCCCCTACACTGTTAGCCAAATTTTCTAAGATGTAGTTAAGTGCCAATTCAAAAAAAAAAAAAAAACCCTAAGGATCAGAAATCTGAGGAACTAGGACTAAAGTCCTATGATAGAGTTCATATACTACTACTACCCTTTATGAATTTTAAAAATAAACTTAAATCTTAAAATGTCCCAAATTTTAAAATATATTTGGGATGATTTCGTTTAAAATGCATTTTCTAAGAATGATACATGAATGTGTTTCCTATAACCAGCAATTTCCAAGAAAATATTCAGGGAAAAGGTATTGTGAATTATTTAATATTTCTGATTATATACTTTAATTTTGCATGTTAAGGGAGATACATTAATCAAGATATCAATACTGTTTTAAAATTTTTATTTAATGTTTTATAGAATTTTATAAACAGGTTATGTCAAAAACTTGACAGTGAAACAATACTTTAATACATTCTCCTTATTAAAAGCTAATGTAATATATCTGTTTCAAAGAATTTTACCTTATGGCCATACAGCTAGGCTGATCCAACAAAGGACAGTGTATCCAAAGTATATACACAGGTTCTGACTTTCATTTGATTTCTACTAGTCTTTCATGAACTTGAAAAGTTTCAATGTCTATACAAATACTAGGTTTCTAGACCACTGCAATTCCCTAAAAGTATTCTCATATACTCCAGGCTAAACCCTGGTTTTTCTCCTTGTCTCTTTCTTCTACTTTTTCTATTCCCTAAACAATTTTCTGGCTTAGATTCCTAGACAGCAGAATGATATGTTGTTTCAGTGCTGAGGGCAGCAAACAGGACAACTATTCGTCTGTACTCTACTAATTAACCTACGTATACCTTGTTGAGAAAAGTGAGACTAACAAACAGAAGTGAAAACAAAATTCCTGGCATAACAAGACTTGTATTAAAAACTATGTTTACACAGAGAAAACATAAATGAGAAAAAAACCTTTGTTCTGAGTAATTTATCAGAAACCTGTTATCATAAAAACAAAACAAAGATATTCTGTATTCTGTATTTTGAAGTTCATTGGAACTTCAAAAGTTTGCCTTTTTCCCTAATGACTAAAAATAAACCAAGATGAATGGCAAAAAAGGGAAACATCTAAATCACAAAAATCTTTAAGGAAAGTAATAAATGCATGTATGACAATTTATTATGGTAACAGAATTTATTAATTTAAATGTTTGAGGCCACATTCACATTAGGGTGGAGAAGTATGCATTCTCTTTTCAACTGGTGAATCTGCAGTGTTCAGAATAATACTTGACACTTGTAGAGAGTCAACAAAAAAGTATTATATTAACTGTTTGCTATAATTTCACAATTTCTATGATGCTTCAGAGAAGACAAAGCAAAATGGTCAGTAGGGAAGGTTTTAATAAGCAGAGAAGCAATTTCAAAATAATTGAGAAAAAAATTGAAAACAGCCCAAAAGTCCTTCAGTTAGTAAATGACTAAAATAACTATGGCACATCTATACACTAAAATATTATCTAAGAGTAAAATGTAAAAACCTATTGATACTTGAAATATAAAGTCATCTCAAATACAGCATGCTAAAGGAAAGAAGCCAGACTCAAAGGGCTATATACTGTGATTCCATTTATATGACCTTCTGGAAAAGGCAAAACTACATGGATTCAGAAAGATCAATAATTGCCAGGGTATAGCAGTAGAAAGAACAGCTGATTACAAAAGGGCAGCAGGAGGAAAACTTTTTAGGTGATAGAACTATTCATGATTATGGTGCTAGTTACATAACATTGTACATTTGTCACAAACTATAGAATTATACACCAAAAAGAGTGAATTACACTGTAGTGAAATTCATTAGGCTCTATAGAAAGTCAATTCAGCAGCTAATTTTTTTCTCACCTAAAAAGAACATAATGAAAAATAAGACTGCTTAGCAAATTTTTGAAATTTTTCACATTCCAATTAAATATAGATATGATCAATGTGATTTTATAGGTAATATGGGGCATCTGTTTTAAAAAGTATATTTCATATCAAAAAAGTTCTAGAAAATATTATAATAGTAATTGTGAGGGAAGCTACTTATATGAAAAGAGTACAAATGAAGGGGCCTTTATATTTTTATTACCTATAATTCTGAAATAGAGATCAGGTTGAGCTTTAGTTTTAAATATCATAAAATGTTCAAATCTATTAATAATAATATGCCCTGATATATTCTACTTTAGAGTTCCTCTGCTCAAGTTCCCCAGAGTACAAAAAAATGTTTTGAAACTGGTTTTTTAAAATTCTAATGGGCAACACAGATAATTTTTGGAGTGTTCTTGGTGGTACATAACTTCATTTATTAAAAAAAAAAAAAGGTAGCACATGGAATATTATTTTCAAAGTAAAGCTCACATCAGAAAACTAACCACATAAAAATGATTTTGAAAGCATTCAGTTGTGTAAGGAAATTCTTTAGTGATAGTGTCCTTTTTTATTGAAAAACATTGCATTACAGCATCATGTAAGTTTGAGGAGTTTGTCATTGAGATACATATGTATTTACTATATTAGGATCACCCTAAAAGTGTAAGTCTCTCTTTCACCATACCATTATCCCCTTTTTCACAATTTACCTACCCTCCTGGACTATTCCCTTGTGCTAACCTAAAATTGGTCTCATAGTTCAAAAGTTTATTTGTGTTTTAGTTTAGCTGTTTGTTTTCCCTAAATACTACATATGAATAAAAACAGTGTTTGTCTTCAATCTGGCTTATTTCAAAAGTTTAATTCCCCCTAGGTTTATCCATGTTGTTGCAAATGGCAGAATTTCATCTTTTTTATAGCTGTGCAGTATCCATTGAGCACATGTACATATCTTTATCCAATCATCAATTAACAGGCCCTTAGGTTGTTTCCAATCGTTGGTTATTGTAAACAGTGCTGCAGTAAACATAGGGGTGTTTATATTTCTTTGAATTAGTATTTTTGTATTTTCCAGATAAATATACAGAAATGGGATAACTAGATAATAAGGAATTTCTGTATTTACCTACTAGAAGAATCTCTACACTGTTTCCCATTATATCTGCTCCACTTCAAAGTCCCACCAACAATGTACAAGGGCTCTGTTCTCTCTTCGTCCCTCCAACACTTGTTGTTTCTTGCCTTTTGGGTAACAGCCATTCTCACAGGTGTGAGGTGAGATCTCATTGTTTTGATTTGCATTTCTCAAATAGAGAGGATGAACATCTTTTCAGGGGCCTATTAGTCATCTGCATGTTTTCTTTGGAGAAGAGTCTATTCAGATCTTCACTTACTAAATCAGGTTTTTGTTGTTGAGTTTTATGAGTTCTTTGTCTATTTTAGATGTTAAGCCCTTATTGGATATATAATGTGCATATATTTTTTCTCCCATTCAGGAGGGTTTCTTTTCATTTTGATGCAAGTTTCTTTCACTGTGCAGAAGCTTTTGCGTTTGATGTAGTCCCATTCCTTTATTTTTGCTTTTGTTTCCTTTGTTACTGGAGGTCAGTCCCCAGACACATCTTCAAAGCTAATGTCGAGGAGCATATTGTCTATATTTTATTCTATGTGCTTTAGTATTTCAAGTCTTAACATTCAAGTCTTTAATGCATTTTGATTTAATTAACCCACATGGTGCAGCAGACCTCTCCTGTCTTGCCCACTGCTCCCCTCAGCAGTGTATGTCAGTAGATCTGCCTGTTCTGCTCCCCTCTCTGTCTCTGGTGAATATTCTCATGCCCTGTATCTCTGGCCTACACCTAAGTTCTTCGATGCAAAAATAAGTAAATTTTTTTAAAAATTGGTTTTATTACAGAGCAATTAGTTTTTACTCATATCTGATATCAAGCAACTTAATCTGGTATAAACAATGATTATAAAATTATATCTAAAATATACTTGGCCCTAGATGCCCTAAACTTTACAACAAAATGTAACTTTAAAACATCCCCAAATTATTTCATCTAGGTATTATAGCATGAAAACAAATTTATTTTGTAGTTTAAGTGAAAGGATTGCCTAATTTTTATTTTATTTTTTTAAGATTTATTTATTTATGCATACAAGCTGGGGTACAGGCCAGAAGTGTGGGGCAGTGAGAGGGTTCACCAGAGACAGAGTGGGGAGCAGAACAGGCAGATCAACCGAAATACACTGCTGAGGGGAGCAGCGGGCAAGGCAGGAGAGGTCTGCTGGGCCATGTGGGAATCTCCCCAGCCGGGCATTGAACTGGTGCCACACATGCCGACAACTCCATAGCGCTACACTTAACCCGTTGTGCCACCAGGGTGGCCCAGGATTGCATAATTTTTAAAAAAGAAAGAACATCACTATCTCAAAGAACAAATGAATTTTTAATTATCAGATGAGAGATTTAATTAATTTGTCACTTAAAAGTCAGAATGACATTTATATATTCCTTATAAAGCTGAGACACTGGTAATCATCAATGCCAACAATCCACATTTCCAATAGAACTCTTAAAACCATTAATTAATAAGGTCTCAAAATACTTTTGGTAAATTGGAGTGCTAGTGTTTCCAAAGAAGCTTGAAGTTAAATTTAGTTAAGTCATCAAAATGAGCTGACTGGTAATTCTTAATAAATTATTGAAACTACCAATGTACACTAATTTTAAAAAGCCAAATCAAAGACATTGGACTGAAATGTGTGTTAATCAAATGATTAATATCAGTTGCCAGCAAAGTCCCTAGTTATCACATGCATACTTACATTATACTAAAAAATCTTGTGTCACCCAAACAAAATCCTCTAAATATGTCTGTGATAAGTAGGTGACGTGATTACTCAAATAGCGAACCACGAATATCAGAATTACAAGATACTCTTCAAGTGTGTCTTCGTTTGATTTCTTCTTTCTGAGTTAACAGAAGAAACTACAGAGTATGAAAATTAGCAATTCAAGACATTAAATTACCAATTAAATTCCACAAGAATTTGTGAATGTCCCTGTTTTTCTGTGTCCCTTGCTATCCCTGATTGTTAGCTCCTTCAAGAAGGCTTTTCTTCCTCTTCTCTGTATTAGTCAGATATCCCACAATGTACTCCCACCACATCATGTGCTACTGTCATGAAACTTTCCATGCTTCACTACTTCTGCTTAAAGGCTGTTTTGCACACTTGTCTTGTCTGCCTGTTCTGCTCCCCACTCTCTCTCTGATGAATCCTTCCCCCCTCCCACCCGCCACATCTACGCAAAAATAAATAAAATCTTTAAAAATAAACAAATGAAAATAAATAAATAAGGGCATCTTTTTCACTAACTAGGAAATACAGTATTTCCTTCCATGATAAAAGGCAATAAACAGATAAATATTAGTCACAGTTCTTTTAATCCAGTCATAAGTAGAAATATTTTTCTACCACATTACATTTGTGGTACAAATTCTGAAATATTACCAATGTTTACTATTAATTTACAGTTTAGATCCACAATAAGGTTCTTTTATAATATGAATAGTAAAGCAGGCTAATCACATCAACAACCTTCATTTTGAGTTCTTTAAAAATTAAAATTTTCCTTAACATTGTCTTTATTGGAATATCCTAGCTTGCTATCTAAGTCTTTAAGGAGGCTTTAATAATAAGTCTTTCACACATTTATTTTTAATATTTTGATATCTACATTTCATAATTGGGATTTTTTTTGGTAAAACTATGTATCCCATTTGTTTAAAATGAGTGCTTTAAAGGAGCTCACAAATTTTACCAAATTGCTAAAGGGTTTTTGGCACAATATACGCTAAGAACCACTCAAAGAACTATGCTTCGGGTCCCTAGGGGACATATAACACAATTCATACATCAACATGATATTCCAAGAAATGCCACAAGATGGCTATCTTAGTTCAGATCCAGAGTTGAGATTTTCAGAAATGTTTTGTCTCCTTACCATTACTCTATTGGTGATTCTGACACTCACTGTAGTGGTCAAGGTCCTCCAGACAGACAGAACCAATAGGATATATATAAATACATCATATGTGAAGAAATTTACTGTGAGGAATTGGTTCATGCAATTATGTAGGCTGACAGGTTCCAACATCTGATGTTAGCAAGCTAGCATCCCATAAGAGCAATATAATTCCAATCCAAAGTCCTGAGAAACCAGAAGAGCTGATAGTATAGTTTCAGCTTGAAGGCCAGTAGGCTCAAGACCCAGGAAGAGTCCATGTTTAAGTTCATGTCTAAAAGTAGGGAAAAAATTATGTCCCCTCCTAAAAGCAGTCAGGCAAGAGGAGCTTCCCTTTTATTCTTAGGAGGATCAGTCTTTTGTTCTACACTAATCTTCAGCTGATTGGGAGAGGCCCACCCACATTAGGAGGGAAGTCAGCTTTAATCAGTCTACCAATTCAAAAGTTAGTCTCATCCAGAAATACCTTCACAGTCATACCCTAAATAATACTGAATCAAATGCCTGGCTCAGTGACCCAGTTGAGATGACACATAAAATTTATCATCACACACACCAAATATTTTTCAACAAATATTGAATACTATGCAACAAATGTTAAATGAAAACTTACAATGCTTACAGACACTAAACCAAGGAAACAGTGACATGTCAAAAATGGTCCACAGTCACAAGAAGCTTACAGTCTAGAGAAGTTAATAGAATATTATGAATACCTACACTTATAACAATGTGATAAGTACAGGGAAACATAAAATCAACTTAATTTAGGAGGCAGGTGAGAACAAGCTCACAGAGCAGCAATAAAAAGTGGTATCTGAAGGACAAGCAGAAGAATAGGAGATGACCAGATGAAAACCTGGGGGTGGAAGTATAAGAAATAGCAGGAGCACAGACACTGTTGCAGAAAAGCTTGATTTCCTGGAGAAAACAATAGAAAGGAAATAACAACAACTATGAGAAGAATGATGAAAGACAACCCTGGAAATATCAGGAATCAAAGCAGGGAAGTGATTGTTAAGCTAAATTCTGAACGTTATCTAAGAGTAATGGGAAGACCCAGTTTTTATCCCTGAGTAGTTAGGCTACTTCATGAAAATGCTGCAACTGAGTAGCAGCACTCACACCCACACTATTTGTTATTCACCATATCGAGGAGCCGCTTCCCCGTACTACTAAAGCTAGCTCAGTAAAGAAAAACAGTGCTTCAGGATTCATTTCAGAGTACCAGGCAGATGACACAGAGTTCAATCTGGAGCGATGAGTCTCAATTTGTTTTCACCTCTCCAAATGACTCACATACATACTCCCAACTGCAACATCTCTCTTTCATACTACCACCTCCTTTGCACCTCACAAAGAGCACATCTTTTTCATGCCATACATCAATGACATTTTAACCTAAGAAAATTAATTTTAAAAAACATGTTTCAGGGCCTCCCTAGTGGCACAGCGGTTAAGCCCTGCACTGTGGAGCTGTCAGCAGCATCGATGTGAGTTCGATGCCCCGCCAGGGAGATTCCCACATGGCACAACAGACCTCTCCTGCCTCACCCGCTGCTCCCCTCAGCAGTGTATTTCCGTCCATCTGCCTGTGCTGCTCCCCACTCTGTCTCTGGTGAACCCTCTTGCCGCCCCACACCTCCAGCCTGTACCCCAGCTTGTATGCATAAATAAATAAATCTTAAAAAAAATACAAATAAATAAATAAATGTTTCATATAATATTTCTATTATATAATGGAAACACCAGCTACTGTAAATAGTAGTTGCTTCTAGGAAGGTGAAACAGTCATCCCTGGGCACAGAAGTAAAAGGGAGACAAAATTTTCACATTTTTGCATCTTTTTATTTTTATACAACGAATCTATAAGTTAATTTTTAAAAAATAACAACTATTTATCTCAATCTCCAAGAATATTGTGATCAACAAAAGAACATTGTAGTCATATTTATTATTTACAATTGCTAAATCTCTGTCATTTTGTTTCTTGGGTGTTCTGGCAACAACACAGACTCACTGTCCGTAACATCAATTTTCTCCGTCCTACTCAGTTAAAAGAACCCCTATGTTGTTTGAGATGGCATTGCATCACATAAAACACTAAATTTCTAATATCTCCTTAAGTTACATGCAATTGCATCTGAGCAATGACATGTAAATGGAACTGCTGCAGGGAAAGGCTGCTTAACTAGAAAGTGGGTCTTCTTATACTCTTCTCATTTCTTGCTATGGCTAGCCTGAAATGTGTATATAATACCTATCAACCTATCAGCCACTTAGGACCATGAAGTGAGCTTGAAGATGGTAAAACAGCTACATTCCCGATGATCCTGTAGACTTACCTAACAACCCTTCTAGGCTGTCTACTTCAGATTTTCTTCATGAAGGAGAGAAATAACCAATCTCTAAAACGAGTGTTATTTTGCTTGTTTGCTATATGTAGCAAAATTTAACCCTAAATGATACATGGGTCACCTTTATACCCACTAAAGGAAAGAGATTCTCTAACATACTCAACAGCATATAAAAGAGGGTACTGTCTATTCATTCCACAAAATGGGATGTGTAATTTGGAGAGTTTATAGCAACATTTAAGAGCAATAAGTGTATAACTTTAAAAATTATCCTTCACTTATGCATTCAACAAACTTTGTACAGTTGATTCCCCAACCCATCCACCCCTCAATTGTTCTCAGGATGTAGTCTTGGCACCCAAAGTTTCTGCTGGTCAAGCTAAAATGTAGAGTCAGGCAGGGAGCCTCTCACCAGAACAAAAGTCTTGGTATGAGGGTATCTGAGAAAACAGCAGGCAGACATTATGACCAGATTAGCATAAACAGCTAGACCACCTAGACAGGAAGTTAAGTGTAAACAGGGACTAGAGATAGGATGTTTGATCAGCAGCAACAATGGTTCCCCACCCCACCCCAGGCAGCCCACACTACTCAAATCCCCCTTGCTTGTGCCAGACATTTATGTATCCCCAATCCACATCCCCACCATACACTTTCCTCCACATACTTGCCCACCTTCCCTGAATCTGACCCCCTAATAAATGTGAGACTGGAGCCAGGAAAGGATCCTACATCTCCAGAGATGTGAGCCCCTCTAGGTCACTCTCTCTCACTACTTGGACTTTGAGTTGCTTTTTCCTCCGTCCCCCGCCACTCCCAATGCTGCCACCCCATGAGGCAACATCTATTATATTCCAGGGCCTATGAGCAACTATGCTGAAAGATAAAGCTATAATGCAAATCAGTATTAATACCCCTACATATCTCCACCAAGGGACTTTAAATTTCTACAGTATTTTCTCCATCACAGCGTGACGGGGGAGAGAAGTACATAGATAACAAAAATGCAAAGCATCTTTCTAAATCCTTAGAATACAGAAATTTTATAAATTATATATACACAGTTCTTATGTGAATCAATTTCCACAGACTAAAGTTTATTATTAAAATCATTATGTACATAATTTTTTTTAAGATTTATTTACTTACGCATACAAGCTGGAATACAGGCCAGAGGCGTGAGACAGCAAGGTTCACCAGAGACAGAACTGGGAGCAGAACAGACAGATAGAACGAAGTACATTGCTGAGGGGAGCAGTGGGTGAGGCAGGGGAGGTCTTCTGTGCCATGTGGGAATCTCCCTGGCCAGGTGGCGAACTCGCGTCGCCGCTGCCGACAACTCCACAGCGCAGCACTTAACCACTGCGCCGCCAGGGAGGTCCTATGTGCATAATATTATTAATGCTCAACTATAGTAAATAGTTTCCCAACAAAATGGGGGTGGGGGGAATATGAATATAAACTTAAGAGTCAATTTCTTGATTTTTCCCCAAAACTTAAAGAAAAGCTTCATACATCTGTACCTTAAAAATAACAATACGAGGGACCTCCCCAGTAACTTAGCGGTTAGGTGCTGCGCTGTGGAGCTGTAGGCAGTGGCAACAGGAGTTCAACGCCCCACCGGGGAGATTCCCACATGGCACGGCAGACCTCTCCTGCCTCTCCTGCTGCTCCCCTCAGCAGTGTGTTCCCGTCGATCTGTCTGTTCTGCTCCCCACTCTGTCACTGGTGAACCCTCTGCTGCCCTACACCTCTGGTCTGTACCCCAGCTTGTATGCATAAATAAATAAATCTTTTCAAAAAAATAACAACACGAGGTTCTGGTTCTGTACAGGATTATGCAAGCATACGGTATCTTGTCTTTCCCAAAGAATCCAACTATAAATCTTGTACAAATGAACATATTGAGCAGATATCTGAAGACTTTGAAAACAAAATGGCAGCAGAAGAAGTAGAAAAGAAGACCAGAAACTAAGGTACAAGCTTAGATGTTTTGTTTCCTGGAGTTTTGCCCTCTAGCATAGACTCTGCTTTTTTTTCTTTACTCTGTAATAAATTGGCCTTGACTCAAAAGCAGCACAAAAGTTGAAAGTGTACTGAATGTAGACAAAAACAGTGCCAAGAGAAGCTTTCCCTTTTGTGTTACAAGAATCAGGAAAAATGAATCTTAAAAGTCACAGAGAAGGAGAGAAATTCACTGTTATTTCCTAGTCTCTCCAGTCCCAACCCCCAGGCGATGCCACAGTGTGACAGGAACATGGCCACCACAGAGGGAGGTTCTGTGGGAGGAAAATCACTTGTTCTAAGCAGAGCAATAATGGTCCCAAGATCATGGTTCAAAAGCTTTGTCCTATGTCTTCCAGTCACTTTTCCCAGATATAAATCCAAGTGGAGGAAATACACGGCAAAGCAAGGAAACTAACAGTCCTAGTTTTCTAGCTAGCAGGCTAGAAAGTGATAGGGTTGGGGCACAGGGAGACAGAAAGCAACACAGCATCACAGAGAGAGAGGATCTCAAGAAAGCAATTTTTAAAAGTTGTATGTGAACTCATGGACTTACCTCTGAACTATGGATATACAGATCTGACCTTAAACACAAACCAAAGACTCTCAGAACAAAACTATGGAGTAAACCACAACATAGATCCTACAGTGGCAACTGGGTGATACACATGATGAACGGATCCAAATAGCATTATAAAGTAGCCTCAGAAAACTGAAATGATATTGGAACCCTCCGCCACACAACATGAGTCTAACTTGTGAACCGACCTAAGAAGGATGAGTGACTGCTGAAACTAAAAAGAATATTTACCTCATGATTTACCAAAACCTGGAATTTTAAAATATACAAATGTTCAGGATACATGCAAAAATTGCACAGGGTATTTATAAAGAAACAGGAAAACGTTAACTGACAAAGGGAAAGAAAATCAATAAAAACAATTCAAAGATGACACAAATAATGGAGCTAGAAGACAAAAACATAAACTCAGTTACTCTAACCACGCCTGAAACCATAAGCAGAACTTTTTTTTAAATAAGTGGAATGATAGGAAGTGTTGTTCACCTCTGCCCCCATCAAAAAAAGCTGTAATAAATCAAATGGAAATTTTAGGACAGAAAAATACTTTAACTGAAATAAATATTTGTTAAATAGACTCAAGAAAAGACTAGAGAAGAAAAAAAAGTCAGTGAACATGAAGATGGATCATCAAAAATTAATCAATCTGAACAACAAAGAAGATAAAAAATTGAAAATATGTCAAATCCTCAGGTACCTGTGGGGCAATACCAAAAGGTCTAATATTTATGTAAACAGAATCCCAGAAGGAGAGAAGAAAGAAAAACTATTGGAAGAAATAGTGACTAAAAAAACATCAAATTTGGCAAAAGACAGAAACTTACAAATTCAAGAAGCTCAGCAAACCCAAAGAAGATAAGCTCAAAGAATTCCAAACCCAGAAAAGTTATAGTCAAGATGTTAAAATCAAACAAAAATCTTTAAGCAACCAGAGAAAAATGACGTAACTAAATATATGAGACATTACATACATATATTTGAATGACCGAAAATTTCTCATCAGAAACAAGGGAGGCTGGAGGGAGAAGAATGACAATTTTTAAGTGTTGGGGGAAAACAACATTCAACCCAAAATTCTAAAACCAATGAAAAAAATATTCTCTAAATGAAAATGAAATTAATATATTCTCAGACGAAGGAAAATTAAGACAGTTGGTATCCAGCAGACCTATTTTAAAGGAAACGCTAAAAGAAATTCTTTAAATGGAATGGAAAAAATACCTGAAGAAAACATGGAATATCAAAAATTAAAAAAAAAAAACAGAAAGGATAACTATAATAGATTATCCTTTCCCTCTTTAATACTTCGAAAGATGTGACAGTTAAGAAGCAATGCCATTAACAGTAAATTAAATTACATTAAAAATTTCATATAATAAATGTATGGAGATTTAAGTGGATGTAATACATATAATAATGCTAACATAAAGGAAAATAATAAGATCTATATGATTGTACAGTTTTCAAAATCAATTTGAATAAGGAAATGTTAACTTTAGGAAGGTTTTAAAATGTTATCTTTATCACAATTGCTGGAACAAGTACTAAAAAAAGAGACTATACAAGGAGATGTTGTCAATAGATAAATTAAAATGAAATAATAAAAATATCCAAACACTACAAAAGAAATCAGGAAAGAATAGAATAAAAAACAGAAGGAACAAACCAAACTCTAATAATAAAATGACAGAAATTCAAATATCAACAATTACATTAATTGTAAGTGGTATAAACACAAAAATCAAAAGATGTTGGAAAATGGCAATAGCTACAAGCAAAACCAATATATTAGATCATTGCTGTTTCTACATGTTCTGTCAACATCCAGGAAGTGTCTACATAAAACTTTGACTTTACATGTCACAAATTCCAGTTCTTCCTTTTGATATCAAATCCTTTCAAGCCAGTAGTATCTCTATATAATAGACTAAACTTTAATTTTCAAGGGAGGAATGTAATAGTTCTTTCCATTTTCCCCATTTTTCAACTTAATATCCTCATGGTTTGGAAAAATAGAAATTTGCTAAGAAATTTGAAGAAGGAATTCCTATAAGAAAAGTGTTTTTGTCCCTTTGACATAACCAAAATTGAGAAATATGTTAAATCCCTCTATTTATGGTTGTGGTGTTGTTGTTGTTGTTTTAATTTCTACTTGAATATTCTATAACGTCCTATAATGAAGGTGGCTACTGTATGATTTGGTGCATTGATATCCACTACTTTTATAACTTCACTCAAAAATGTACTCTTCAGCATTACAGTCATTTGTCTGTTTAATGCTTTCGGGTAAGAATTCTGATGGCAGGATAACCCTAATTTCTTGTTGCTTGCATTTTCCCATAGCTTTCTATACTTTCTGTAACATTTTGTGCTTGATGTATCTCTGCATTTGATTTATCTCTATACTGTAGCACATGGTATAGTATGCTTGTGCTTTATAAAATAGTCTGAAAATAATAATGTATTAATAGGTGAGTTCTCATTTAAATTTATTGACATGACCAATATATTTGTTCTCAATTCTTTCATATCATGTCATATTTACCATATGTACAAATTAAATATAAGCAAAATTTTGATTTAGTAAATATTTTAAAGGCTCACAAAGAAATGCTTATTAATAAAGTTTCAATTTCATCTTGGCTCTGCCACATAAATAAGGAGTTAGTGTTTTGCAGACTAATCAGACCTGCCAATATTAGTAACAATGCTCATATTGTCATAATTTCAAGATTATTTTTTTTTAAAGATACCTCAATTGGGACATATACATGGAGGAAAGAGAGAGGGGATAAGGCTGAACTGATACTACCAAAGCAAAACTAAAGTTCCCATATGCAACACCAAGATACAGAAAAGACAGTTACCCTATAATACTCTTCACAGGTATATGGACACACTACAGAAGTCATAAAGAGAATTTTAAGTATGAATTTCAATTCATTAGTGAAACACAACCAATGTTTTTTAAACTTAGTGCTGTGGAGCTGTCAGCAGCGGCTTTAGTTCAAAGCCCGAATGGAAAAAAAAAAAAAAAAAAAAAAAGCCCGAATGGGGAGATTCCCACATGGCATGGCAGACCTCTCCTGCCTTGCCTGCTGCTCCCCTCATAAGTGTATTTCCATTGATCTGCCTGTTCTGCTCCCCACTCTGTGTCTGGTGAACCCTCTCGCTGCCCCACACCTCTGGCCTGTATCCCAGCTTGTATGCATAAATAAAGCTTTAAAAAAAAAATAGAATCAGTATTACTAGAATACACTCAATACAGCAAGGGAACGCACGTATTATGAAATTTCATTTCAATTACATAATTATATTAGCTGCTAGGGTGCCAAAACAAAGAAATGGACTGGGTGGCCAAAACAACAAAAATGTTATTTCTCCAAGTTCTGAAGGCTAGAAGTTCAACCAAGGTCTGTGCAGTGTTGTTTGCTTTCTGAGGCTTACCTTATAGACTTGTAACACCTTGTTGACTCTCTGTCTTCACCTGGTCTTTTCTCTGTGTGCATGTCTTAATTTCCTCTTCTTAAAATGATATTAGTAATATTGGATATGAGTTTACCCTAAAGCCTGATATTAACTTACCTACAGAAATGTTTAAATTCTGAGATACCAGGAGTTAGGACTTCAAAATGTGAATTTTGAGAAGACAGAATTCAGCAAATAACAAAATGTTTACACATGTATATGTATGTATGTACTGTGTTGAAATCTAAAAAAGCTTGTAAGTATCTTAGAGGATCTGAATAAATTATGTAAATGTACTTTAATATATACTTAGCTTAAGGGGTTTACCCCTAGCATTACAGTAGAATACTAAGACTTGTTCAGTCTCCAAATCCTAAGATCTTAGCAAGAGAGTATAGAAATTAACTAACTTAGGGATACTCATAATATAGTCAGAACATTTAGGTGAATATGCAAGTGAAGTTAATCCTTGAACAATATGGGTTTGAGGCATGGGGATCCACTTTATATGCTTATGTTTTTGTAAATAGATACCTACAGTATTGATAGAGTACAGTACTGCAAATGTATTTTCTCTTATTTTAACATTTTCTTATTTATCGTATTTAGTATGTAATATATATAACATATATAATATATATATATACAGAATATATGTTGTCTATGTTACTAGTAAGATTCCTAGTCAAGTGTAGGCTATTAGAGTTAAATTTAAGGAGAGTCAAAAGTTATACATAGATTTCAACTGCAGGGGGGTAATAGTTCTCAAGTTGCTCAAGGAGCTCTTTTGTTGGTATTCTTCCCAACTATTATCTTCTTATTTTAAAAACAAACCTAACATTTTAGTTATAAAGTTTGTATATTGATATAGAAGCTCTAATAGGACCTCCCTGCTGGCTCAGCGGTTAAGCGCTGCGCTATGCAGTTGTCGGAAGTGGTGCCGCGAGTTCTACACCTGGCTGGGGAGATTCCCACATGGAGCAGTAGACCTCTCCTGCCTCGCCCGCTGCTCCCCTCAGCAGTGTGTTTCCGTTGATCTGCCTGTTCTGCTCCCCCCTCTGTCTCTGGTGAACCCTCTCACCACCCCACGCCTCTGGCCTGTACCCCAGCTTGTGTGCATAAATAAGTATTTTTTAAAAAAAGAAGCTCTAATAGTTACAGGCCCATTTTTAAAAAGCATTGTTCATTTTTTCTTTTGTATATTTTTGGCTTTGTATTTGTGTGTTTCTTTTTCTTCTCCCCTTTTATTTAGGTAACATTGGTTTACAACACTGTATATGATATAGGGGAGGAGTTTCACACCTCCTCAGATGTTATATTACCATCCTACCCCCAGCATCTAAGCATCCAAAGTCCTTTACCACAGACTAGTGTGCCCCCTCCCTCTTGTGTTCTCACCCCAACTTTCCCTCCCTCTATAGTAGCCTCAATTCTGTAGTCATATTTCTAGGGTTTATTTTGGTTTAGTTCCGTCAGTTCCTTTGTGTTTGTTTTCTCTGTATTTCACATGGGTGAAATAAATCGGTATTTGTTTTTGTCCTTCTGTTATTTCACTTAGCATAATCCCCTCCAGTTTCATCTATGTTGTTACAAATGGCAAGAGTTCATCATTTTTATAGCGGGAGTAGTATTCTGTTGGGTATATATACATCTTCCTAAGCACTGATTTGTTGATGGGCATTTAGATTGTTTCCATAACTTGGCCATTATTTTTTTTAAAGATTGATTTTTTATGCATACAAACTGGGGTGTAGGCCAGAGGTATGGGGGTGTGAGAGGATTCACCAGAGATAGAGTGGGGAGTACAACAGGCAGATCAACTGAAGTACACTGCTGAGGGGAGCAGTGGACGAGACAGGAGAGGTCTGCTGCACCATGTGGGAAGCTCCCTGGCAGGGTATCGAACTCGTGTTGCAGTGGCTCTGGATAGCTTCACAGTGCAGCGACTTAACCCATTGCACCACCAGGGAAGCCAACTTTGCCATTATTAATGAACTGCTATGAATACAGAAGTGCATTAATCCCTTAGAATTAATGAGTTTGTATTCTTCAGGTATATAGCATTCAGAAATGCTCTATCCATGGTACATCTATTTGAAATATTTTGAGGAACTTCCATACTGTTTTCCACAGGGGCACGGTCAGTCTACTTTCTCACCAGTGGTGTATCACTGTTCCCTTTTCTCTACACCCTTGCCAACATTAGTTGTTTCTGGGTATTTTTATGTGGCATTCTCACAGAAGTCAGGTGGTATCTAATCTCATTGTATTTTAACTTAAATTTCCCCAATAATAAATGATGTTGAACATTTTTTGATGTGCCTGGTAGCTGTCTGTATACCTTCTTGGAAGAGTGTCTATTTAACTCAACAGCAAGGAAAACAAAAGCAAAAATAAATGAATGGGACTACATCAAGCTAAAAAGCTTCTGCACAACAAAAGAAACTATCATTAAAGCAAAGATATACCCTGCTGAATGGGAGAAAATATTTGCACATCATACATCTGACAAGAGGCTAACACCCAAGAACTATAAAGACCTTATACAATTCACTAAAAAGAAAACAAAAAAACCAATCAAAAATGGGAGGAAGAACATGGTTCACTTTTACATTAACTGCCCAAACTATAAGATTAAATTACTGAAACTTAGAGACATGCTGTCTCTCCTCTCCAAAAAACACAAAGGTCTCAAGTATCTGAAAACAGTTTAGCCGATGACAGACTTAGATAAATCTCAGGGCCTGAGGAAAAACATTAATTTTTAAATCCTCTAAATTCATTTAAAAGTAATCCTTTGCATGAAAGTATTCAATAAATGCACTAAGGTAAAAATTAATTTTTAAGTCATAAAATATTCATCATTTTAAGAATACAAACAACACTTTATATTTAGGCCCACACCTAAGAAATGTTGTTAATGACCTAGGCTAAAAACAGTACCAAATTAGTTCTACTGGATTTGCAATATATCTGATAATCAATTACTCTCGTCAACAATGAGATCGTTACTGACTTTAAAAATGCCCTAATCTGTAGTATCTTGGTGTGCTGAATATGAATATAATCCTGAAATTTTTTTATTAGCTCTCGTTTTGAAGATATTTCATATATAATTCATTTTATATGTTTAAGCGTGTAAATTTATCCAGTAGGACTGCAACAACATCCTAAATCAGCCTAGAATGATGTAATATTGTATCGCATTGCATCATGCACACATCTTCCAGAGCTGACTGCATCATTTTCTGATGCAATGCATCACTGCCAGGCGGCTGCTGAAGGAAGCTGACATCAGCAGTGCACTATAGAAAGCTCTGTCGGAAAGGTTGAGCATTGAAAATATTTCAGACTTTGTGCGAGACAGTGGAAGCTACTGTTCCATAAAACTGTTATTATTTTATCCATTTAGGCACAATACAGAACAGTAATGCCTGGAAAGTACGTCAATAGCGTGGACAATTTCTGCTCTATTTGTGGGGAAGTGACATTTGCCAACCAGAAGAAAAGTATCACTTCTCAAGTGAAGAAGGCTTATTATCTTTACTTCGGATGCAAGGTTGGTGACCAAGATAAGCCTTGGGCCCTGCATATGTGCTGTGCTCCATGTACAACACAGCTTTCACAGTAGTTGAATGGCAAAAGACCATCCATGCTGTTTGCAGTCCCCATGGTGTGGAGAAAGCCAAGCAACCACATAAAAGACTGTTACTTCTGCTTGGTTCCTCTTCTTTCCGGTGGAATAACGAAGCAAAAGAAGTCGAGAATAGTCTACCCAAACATTCCATCTGCATTGAGACCAATTCCACATGGTGACTTCCTATTCCAGAAACTCCAGCAGAATATTCTCTTGATTCATCTGATGAGGACCAGGGTGAGCCGACCTGTTCTTCTGTTCCATCAGCATGCAGTGATCCAGATTTTCACTGTGGTGCATCATCAACCCCACACAGACTAACACAGGAAGAACTAAATGACCTGGTGCGTGATTTGGACTTCTCCAAGAACAAGGCAGAATTGCTAGGATCAAGACTCCAACAATGGCATCTTCTAGAAGATGTCACAATTACTTTCTATTGAAAGTGCCACCAGCAGTTGGAGCCTTTCTTTAGAAAGGAAAGTACTCTGGTATTCTGTTCCGATATTGAGGGCCTCGTGAATGCCTTAGAAATCACTCTAGACCCACAAGAATGGAGACTGTTTCTAGACTCTTTGAAACTAAGTCTTAAGGCTGTGCTTTTGCACAATGGAAACCATCTTCCATCTATTCTATTCCTGAACAGCTGTATAAGAGACAAGTGAAGAAATCTAAGAAGTAGTCTATGACTTGATTCTTTACAGGTATTAACTCTAGGTCTATTACTCTTGGCATGCATTTCGTGATGTAAACATCAATTTATTGCAAAAGAATTAGAGCCAAAATTAGAAGATGACTGTCATATTCATTTGAGTACATACAAATTGATAGGAAATGACTAATTTTATTTCAGTAAAATGACTTTTGTAAAAATTTGTTGACTAGTGTTATGGATCCATACACTGTAAACAAAGTTTGTTGCGTTGGCACAATAACATAAAATAAACGAAGAAATGGCTAGTCCAAATCAGGCAATCTTCAGTCTATAACAGTATTTGGTCATGTCAACTTTGTAAACCATCAGAAAACTGTCCAAATATTTGTTTTGTCAAAGTAGTTATTTCCAAAGTCAGTAAACAAAGACTGCTTTCACATCTCTAGAACTTTCAAATTTCACGTCTTGGCAATTCTCTCCCTCTTACCCCAAAAAATGCAATTACCCAAACACACCTCTATTTTTCTTTAACAAACTATGTCTCTCCTACTTCCAACCTTTTACACACTTTAAGCAGAGTACTTAAAGCAAAATACTTTCCTTTTTCTTCACAAAAATGTTCTTTAACTTGGCTGGCATTTAGTAGAATTGAATGAAAGATTGTAAAGGTCATAAAATTTCAGTCAAGTTCACCTATATGAATTTAACAGTAAATAGTAAAATGCAAATGTCTCTCCAAGAGAGGTTTTTTTGTTTTTAACTATAAAATTCATAAATTAAAAATACATGCATCACAGTGTTCGAAACAGTATTATTTGCAATCGCCTAGAAACTATCTAAATGTCCACTGACAGATGAATGGATAAAGAAGATGTGGTATATGGTCATGGATCATCTAATCAAGAGAATACATTCTGAAAAATTAGTTTTTAGGGGACTTTATACTTGTATGAACATCACAGAGCGTAATTACACAAACCTGATAGCATAGCCTACCACACACCCATGCTAGCTGATAGAGCCATGATTGCATATGCTGTATGTCATTGATGGAAAAGCTTCTAAGCTTTCTATTAGCACCATGGAATACTACCCAGTTTAAAAAAAAAAAAAAAGATGAAATCTTGCCATTTCAGACAACAAGGATTAACTTTAAGGGGATTATACCAAGTAAAATTATTGAGAAAGACAAACAGCATAAGATTTCACCACGTGGCAGATAAATAAACAAATGAAATGAAAGAAAAAATTGTTAAGAGTCTGACAACAGAAAGGTGGGCTACCAGAGGGGAAGGGGGATGTGAAGTGGGCAAAACAGGTAAATGAAACAACTGTATAATGGTAGCAATTAAATTTTGGTGATCATAATGTCATATATACAGAAGTTAAAATATAAAGCTGAAACTGAAGCAATGCTATAAACCAATGTTACCTCAATTAAAAAAAACATTCAAAATCTCACAAGTGCTAACTGCAAGAACTGGAACTTGAGATCATTTCTCAAAAGTCTTAGAATATTCATTCCATTATATCACATTTTCCACAACTGCTCAATTACTTAATTGCCCCAAAGTTGGTGAACTAAATGTTAACTCCAATTTGATATTATGCAGACAATTAAGTTCAATTATCAATTTTAAAAAATGTGTTCTTAACAAATTGACACTTCTTCCTACCTTTGTTGAAAGATCTCTGTGATAGTATTATTCTTAAGTAGGAATAATCTTTGTTGGTGAATAGGAGATAATGATTGTAATTATAAATTCTTGATGTAAACAGTTAAGGTGTAATTTTCTCTTGCTCAAGTATTGACTATTCTATCTACCCACTTGTAACAGTCACTCTTGCCCCTGACTGGAGGAAATTGAAACAGGTTAAGTTACTCATGTGGCTCTTCTTAAGCAGCAACCCTCATTGAGTCATAAATTACAGCAGGCAGATACAAATGAAAGTCAATTGTTTTATCATATCAAATTTTACCTTTGTTCTACTGAAATTAGGCCTGCACCTGCAGAATAGTAAAGAGGAAGGAAAAAATCAAACTAGCAATTAAACTCATTTTTAAGAAGAAAATCAGTAGAAACTATTAAAAATTTCAGTGCTTTGTGACCACAAATACTAAACGATCATGGTTTTACAGAAGATGTCTGTCATCACAAAAAGTCAAGAAGAAGAACTCACAGTACCTATAATTTATTAAATGAAAGAATCACAAATCTTCAGGTCATTAATAACGATCAATCACAGGGAATATGATCAAAGGGGAAAAACTGAGGTCCAGTTTTTAGAGAAAAAGGAGGTCCACTATCCAGGCAACCAAAGTACTAAATATACCTTTGCACTGACTGATGGCTTTTTACACATACAAAATAAAAAATGAAATGCTAGAAGCATACATTTACACAAAAGAAACAATGTATAGGAAAGGAGGCTGCAAAACAAATGTGGTTGTTTAGTGTCTAGGCAAACGAAATTATAAATTTCGAGATGCTTTTCATTAGAGAGAAATCTTAGGTGTTTACACTTCATCACCAGTGAAGACAAATGAAATGCTAGTAGGATCTGAAAAAAAGAATCTCTGAACAGACTGTAGACTGAAGACCCTTTTAATTAAAAAAGAAAAGATCTGAAACAAAATGTTTTTCATTTTCAGAAGATCATATTTTTTAAAAGATGTATATATGTATACAAATGGTTTTACCCACAGTCCCAGCTGCAGGGCAGGGCTTTCCACCAGGCCATGCAAAGTGACCAAGGCAGAAGCCACCCACCAAGCATTCCCAGCCTCTTAGTCAAGTCGCTCCAGAAACCCAGAGGCCTTCACGTGCTGATTGTTAATGTGATCAAAAGCTATCAGCACACATTTCTGTCCAGGATGGACCAGTAGGACCACTTCCCTCCGCAGCAGCCTCCAAGAATGGCCACACTGTGTGGATCCAGTAAGTGTGTGGCACATAGGAGCTGCGCTGGCAGCCTACCAGGTACCTTCACAAAAACATTCAATTCACCCACTTTGTCTGTGATTACCTTCTTTGACTACGTTCCTGCTATTGGGGAAATCCAAAAGTACAATAAATAAGTTATATCTTCACCTATATGCCAAAACCAGCATGCCTAGGTGCGGAGACAGCAGCACCTCCCAGCCATCACACCCCTGGGCACAGACAGGACTGGGCGGCCCCCTCCACTCTGCGCGCACCGAGGGACCGAGGCGCCCGAGGACCCCAGCGGCCGGGGCTGCTCCCCGGGCACGGCCCCGGGGGAGAGGTCGGAGGGGCCAGGCCCGGCGCGAAGACCCTGTTTGGGGTCGGCCCCTGACTGAGAGAGGCCATGGCAGCCGGGGGTCCATTAGGCTTACCTTGTTGAGATGGGGGTTCCGCGTCAAAGCGTAGCCGCGCTGGTGGGTGTGGCGGCGGCCGGGGGCTGCGGGCTCCATGGCGGGCGGCTGGCTGCTGGGTCGGGCCGGAAGGTGCAGCACGCGCGGAGCGGGCGTCGGATGCTGCGGGAGAGCCCGTGTTGACTGCGCCGGCGGCGGCCTCGCGGGTAAAGGCCTGGCGGCGGGGGGCGGGTGTGGGTGGCGAGAGGGGGTGGATGCGGCGGGAGGAGCCGGAGAGAAGCCGGTGTCCCCAGCAGAGCAGCCTGTGAGAAGCGCTGAGTCATGGCAGATCAGCCCAGCCAGCGAGTGAGGAGGAGGAGGAGGAAGAGCGAGGCCCTGGCGGCGCCGCGGCTGCGGGAGTGGAGGCGGCCAGGAGACACCTCCTCCCCCTGCGCTGGGCCCCAGCTCACGTTCGGGTTAATGATCACCACGCCATGCAAGTCCGTCTCGACCTGGGACGTGTCTAAGTTGGGTGCGCTGTCTGCTCGCCTTACCCTAGAAACCCAAGTGAGGAGTAAGGACGGGAACCCCCTCCCGCCCCGCTGACCTCTCAGGCGCCATCACCCCGGGCACGCGGGGCCCCTCAGCGGGAGCCTCGGAAAGATGAGAGAGAGAGTGAGACTCAGGTGCAGGCGGAGAGGACGCTACTCTGGCAAGGAGGGGGATCAAGGGTGGGGGATTCATGAGTTGGGCCCAGGGTTGTTTGCAGAAGACTTCAACTGACTTAGGAGAATCACACTTCTCCCTGTTCCTTTTCGAAGCTGTCCATCTACAGCCCTGGGTGTGGGCCATGCACTGGGGGGTGGAGGCAGGAGGGAACCAACCTTGACCCAGAAAACCTAGGCCAGAGTGCCACTAGGAGAAAGGCGAGAGGAGAGCGAAGGCCAACACACCGTGTGGGTCTCTGTAGATTATCCGTGGGAATTTTATTTTAATGGCATGCAAATACAAGACTAGGTGTGTTAGGATACAGATGTATTAGGGCCCAATTTTCCTAAGGGCTCCTAGAAGTCAGGATGTTTAAAAACACTCTCTCTGAATAATCATGGGTAATTCAATCTTTAATCAAATGAGGGAGTCAGGATAAATCTGTTACTTTATAATTGATATTTATACTTAAAAGTTCAAAGAATTGGGGCGTTGTTAGAGCACAGCCGAAAGGAGTGTCTGACAATTTCCTTTCAAGTTAAATAGGCTAATAATTAGTTTCTGTTCCATTCATCTCTACCTAATGATATTGCAAAGATAGTGTTTAGGATTATTTTTTTACTATATATATCTATAATCAAGACATACATTCAGTCACAGTATTTTCCTCATTTCCAATTATGTTAAATTCCTTATCAGAAAGATTTGTTAGTGATTGATTTTTGACCACACTTATGTCCAGATAGTTCCCAGTCTTTGATTTATCTAGCAGAAGTGTTTTAATAGAGAACATTTAATTAGCATCATAAACTTCTTTAAAAACATACCTTGCTTTTAAATAACACTTTTCAACATGAATTCCATAATCCATAAATGATTAATGCTACAACATCTGAGAATAAGGTATATAAAACTCAACTTACTCTCTTGAATCAAATGAGGCACAGTACAATTAGCCTTTCATCTGAGACAAAAACATTTAACAACTGGCCTGTGCATTAAATGCAAGATACTGAAGAAGAAACAAAAGTGTTGGTACGGCAGAACCTCGTTATAATGCATCTTTTATAACAAATATTTAGATGTTACCTGTCTGTTCCTGTTTTTGAGATATAATATCAACAGATAGGAAAGCTGATACACATATAGTGAGTAACCCAAAAAGTGTGTGCCTATTCCCCCAAGCCATCATTACAAAAGAATTACAAGATCCTGCCAGTGCAGGTAAAGTTCATATTTCTCTTCCATATGTGACTTCTGTTGTGAAAAGAGCTCTTGAGTAGTAACAATATGATCTTAGGTAGGGGAGATATTTTGTATATTCATATGTAGTCTCAAGAGTACGGGGAAGAATCTATTTTCCGCATAAATCTCAGCCAGAAAACCAAACTTTTTAGGTTTTATTGGGGAAAAAATGCATGGGGGAAAATTTGTGTGAATTTTCCTTCAAAGAAACTACAATTGTGTGGTCACTCTGGACACAATTGGTCATGTTAAGAATGGATGAGTGTGTTTCACAAACTAAGGGATTAGAGTCTGTAGGTTTCAGTTACGAAGATGAGAATACCGCAGTCAAAATCAGACTTTTCTTGCCCAAGTAGGTTTAGTACACAATGAACTCTAATAATACTTTAAAATGATTGTAGAATTCTGATCTAATGTCATTGATATTTCAAATACAGAAAATTCAGGAAATTCCTAATAGCACATACAGCGATTTGATGGGTTTAGATATTATGTCAGTAATATGTAATTCTTCACACAGATAAGACACTGCCATGTAAAATTCATTCCAATTTTTTTTTTTTATGTTGGAAATCTGAACTTGCCTGTTTCTTGGTATTTCTGTGTGAAGGAAAGATCTTTGAACTTTTGGGGGTCTAGTTTGAGAATTTCAGTGCTCTATATAGTAATAGAGGAAAATGTCTAGCGGGGTGGTAAAAGGAGAGAGTTAATTTTTTGCCCACATATTATAGGAAGGATACAACTTGAATGAGTCCTAGAATAGAAGAGGCAAAACCTCACCCATCTTAGATTTTCAGCTTCAGAAGACAGATTAGCAAAGAAACAGTTTATTAATGCATGCAGTGCTCATCACACAGGAGAAACCTGAAACATGGTGGCAGATTAGAAATGTGGCCTATATAGCATCTTCAAAAAGGAACAATGAATTTATAGAAAAATGACAAGACAAAGGAAAGTTTTAGACTTCCAAGTGGAACAAACTGTGAAGGGTAAATATATGGGAAGAAGTAATGTAGTAAGGTGACATAGCTTAAGGTGACATATCCTGGTTTCTTTCTTTATATCTGGCCCTAAGGGATCCCTGAAGAACCAAGCTACAAGTTACTGGCATATAAATATTATAGTAGTAGGTGAAATAGCTACATTGGTCATTTCATTAGCATATTTTATTAAAACGTACCCTTATTTTGTTCTATACTTTAAGCAAAAGTTAAAGCAAAGCTCCATTCTCTAAGGAACTACACAGTATCTAGAACTCTAGAGAACACAGTTGTGGTTTTTCTTTTTTTCTTTTGATAAGTGTGATGTCATTCTTTACCCTATTAGTAGGACAATGTGATCCCACCTCATTAGGTATTACAATCATTACATATATTTAAATGCACATATAAAAATATAGCTACTGCATGGTGACTACTTTTGGAATGAATCCATAGATTGTCACAGCACACGTAAATGATTTCAAGCTTAACCACTTATTTTTATCTGAACAAGTTTTCATTGAGCATATTAACAAATTTCAAATGATGCAATAAAAAATCTGCAATTTTTGTTGGATTACAGTTGGGGAAAAGAAATTTGCTTACAGGGCCTCGCTGGTGATGCAAGGGGTTAAGTGTCAGCACTATGAAGCTATCCAGAGCCACTGCAGCACAGTTATATCCCCAGCCAGGGAGGTTCCCACATGGCACAGCAGACTTCTCCTTTCTTGCCCACTGCTCCCCTCAGCAGTGTATTTCAGTCATTCTGCCTAATCTGCTCCCCACTCTGTCTCTGGTGAATTCTCTCCCCCCCCCCCACAACCGCCCACACCTCTGGCCTACACCCTAGCTTGTATGCATAAATAAATAAAATTTTTTAAAAAAGAAGTTTGCTTACCACTTATTTTAATATTAGCATATTCTGGATCATATTATACATGTATAGAAACTTAGAAAATCATGAATGTCCCACACAGTCTCTGTGTCTGTGTATTTGCAAAACATTTCAACAATGCAAACATTACAAGTTTCAAGATGGTGCTCTGGAAAATGTTTATACTGGACTAAAATGATGTGGTATACTTCACACTAGCCTCCTCGTGATACCAATCAACTGGAGGTAAGAGTTCATAAATGGAGTGCTTGATATCCATCATTTCCTGGTGATGTGCACTATACATCATGCTTCATAGATTTTGAAAGTTATATTGGCTGCATTTAGCACTTGTTTTAGCTTTTTGACAGAAAAAGAACAAACCATTATGGGAACTAAAGGGTAACAGTCTCCATGACACTGGAGAATAGAAATCTCTGCCGTTGCCCAACAGATAGGCTTCCTGTGGAATGGAAGCCAACAGCGGAAACCATCAACTGAAGGCAGTGAGGCCTGCCAGTTTCTGCTGTGGTGGGAGGAGTACATAAAGTCCCTCCCTGAGAAAAATCCTACCCAAATAATAATGCCAGAAGAAACACCCTTTTTATCTCTTCATTAAACTTTTACATTTTTTGCTACCTGTTTAATCAAGTTATCCCCTAGTGCATCTGGTGAAAACCAGAAGGCCTGGGCACGTTCACATTTACGTAACAGGCATAATTGGTACATGTGATCTGCGAACTTCTGAAACCTGCAAAGGTTTCTGCCCTTCCATGCTCTGTATCTCCAATTCCAAGAAGGAAAATCACTGCAGTGGCCTACTATCACTGCTAGAAGTGGAACTGACTGCATTTACTGCCATGTTGAAAGTAGAAATGAGAACCAGCACCTGGTTATGGCTGTTCAAGAGAACACAATTTAAAAATAGGAATCTAGATCAGTGGTTTTTAATCTCCAGATTAGAATTACATAGAGAACATTAACAAGCACTCTTTAGCAGGCCCCACCCCCAGAATTACGGATTTAATTGGCCTGGGTTTTAGCTTTAACAGTAGTAATTTTTTGCTAGACGATTCTAATTTGCAGCCAAGGTTGAGAGCCACTGGTCTAGAATAATAGTTCTCAGACTTTTGCTTGCAACAGGAGAACTGGAGGGCTTCTTAAAGCCAGACCTCACCTCCCCCGAGTCTCTGATCTGTAAGTTTGAGGTGGAACACAATAATTTGCATTTACAACAATTTTCCAGGTGATGCTGATGGTCAAGTGACCATATTTTGAGAACCATGGGTCTGAGCAATGCCAACCAACAGAAATATAGTGTAAGCCATATATTTAACTTAAGGTTTTCTAGGTAATGACATTTTTTAAAAAGTAGGAAAAAAATTAACATTTTGACAATGTATCTAATTTGACTTAATATATGCAGTGTCATATGAAGATATTTTCAATGTAAGTTATTACTGATATATTTTACTTTTAATACTGAGCCTTTGAAACCTAGTGTGTATTCTACTCTTGTAACAAATCTCAATTTGGATCTCAAATTTCAATAGCAATGCTTGTTCTGTGCTCAAGTTTTATAAAATTAACAGTTGAAAGAGTAGAATCATACACCCAAGTTATTACAAATGTACTTTAAAATTTTCCAATCACATTAATTATCAGTTTTATATTTAAGTTAAACTAAAATAAAACTAAAAACTTAGTGCCTTATTTGCTGCACTGGCTACCTTTCACATAGCTAATAGCTGCATGTGATAAGTGGGTATTTAATTAGAGGCCACAAATCTAATCCAGTGCATTTGGGTCCTTAATTAAATGTTTTAAGTGACTGAAAAGGGTGAACTATACATTACTATACATTATATATGTGTGTGTGTGTATGTATGTAAGTATGTATATATGTTCATGTAGGGATTAATACTCTCAGAGTAACTACAGTTATAATGCAATATTAGTCTTTCACCTTTATAGCTATTTATACCTACAAATGCTATACAGCATATTAATTCCTGTACAATGCACTGATTCTTTTCCTTCTCAGTCAATCTGTTGTTTTTAAACTATGTTACTAAAGTTTCACAAAGTCCCAATTGATAACATGGCATCTATAATAAAACTCTCAAATAGTACGATGCCTTTAAAATAAACTTCTAAAATTCAGATATTCAAAATAGTCATACTCTGAGAATTTTTACACATACTCCCAACATTGCTGTCATTATTTGAAATGTTTTCTCCATTTCTCTTTTGGGATTATTTCTTATGCACTCTGAGTAAACACTATAACATGGATGCCTGGGCTGAGGTCTTCAACATTTTTTTTTTTTTTAAATACAGTTACTCTTTTTGAGATTTTTTTTTTTTTAATTTATACATACAAGTTGGGGTACAGGCCAGAGGCGTGGGGCAGGGAGAGGGCCCACCAGAGACAGAGCGGGGAGCAGAACAGGCAGATCAGAAATACACTGCTGAGGGGAGCAGCGAGCGAGGCAGGAGAGGTCTGCCGCGCCATGTGGGATTCTCCCCGGCAGGGCGTCGAACTCGCGTCGCCCGCTGCCGATAGCTCCACAGCGCAGCGCTTAACTGCTGCGGCCACCGGGGAGGCCCCTTCAACATATTTTTTTGAGAATCCCAATGTAATCCATAGCAAGTAAATAATCTGGAATCAAATTAACTATGTTTGAGTCTTGCGTTACCACTTTCTAGCTCTGTGACTTTGGCAAACATTTTCTCTGGACATCAGTTTCACCACCTGAAAAAATAGAGACAATAATAGTAATTGCCTTTTAGAGTAGTTACAGGGATTAATCAAAATGATAGTTATGTTTTTATTAATTATTTATTTTTCACCCACTACACACCAGAGCATGATCTAGGCCCTAGAAGAACTGTAGTGAATAATGAAAAGTTCCTGATCTCTGGAAATTACATTCTACTTGAGACAATAAACAAGCTATAGTACATCAGATCACACTATACAATAAATGTAAAGTACTTAGCACAGTGCTTGTAATATAGTAACATAGTAGACTCTCCACATATGTTACCCTTTTCTTTCAGATTTAGCTCAAATGTTATAAAGTTATCCCCATTTCCTCATATAGTGATTTATTCCATCATTTGTTTAAAAATGTTTATTGAATACATACTAATGTTAAGCCTCAGATTGTCATTTCTCCCATACACTCTTAGTCTAAACAGTCTCAAAAACCTGTCTCATTGGGAGGAGTGCCAAAGTCACATTAAGAGTTTGTGTTAGGGGTGCAGTACCTTGTAAACATAACCTACCACATAGGTGTGTGAGGAAATCTGCTAACTGGGTATCACTGTTACCTATATCACTAGTTCATGTGAAATGTGCAGTGAGTAGTATACTTGACACAGACAAATTATGACAAAAACTAACAATATAAAACATGTATAAGTAAATAAGGAAAACTTATCACAGAAAAGCAAGTAAGAGGGTATATCATAATTTGGTTTAGATTCAGGCCCCAACCCTTCCTATATCATCAGTGTATCAGATTTTGGCGTTGCTGATGAAGATTCTAAATGCAAAGAAATCTCAATGTGCCTCCTAAATTGTTTTCAATGTGACTTAATGCAGTATCTATAGTTTCTTCTAATACTTTTAAAATGGTAATTCATAGAAAAATGTTTTTCTTCAGTCAGAATATTAAATCAGTCAGAGTATTAAATATGTAATACACCATATTGGAAACCACACATTGGATCCTCATGCTGGAAGACTCTGTGTCATGCAGTTACATTGGACATTAGAGAGAACGAAATCATTATGTCTCCGCATGGCCTGAGTGTGGTGGAGAATAAGGGCAAGGCAGGAATTAAAGGCTTTGGACCTGATAGAATCATCATGTAGTGATTAGATGTAGTAAGAATACCATATTAAAGTAATACTGGACACCAGATACTGAATGGACAAAGAATTTCTTTGTAATTTGGAAAAATATGCTCCGAAAACTGTTGATGGTTTCATTGTATAATCCTGTGATGTCTGAAGTTTGTATGAACTTTTATATTAAAAAAAAAAAAACTTAAAAATTTGGAACATCCCCAGGGCCATATATAATTAAAGCAATATACTATAAAATATTTGGAATCTCAACTTGAGAGTAAAAGTTGGCATTATGCCTTATTACTTTCTTGCATAGATACCATAAAATCTCTGACTACTTGCCAACAGGCACTGAAGCCAACTACATAATGCAACTCTGAGACAGGGAAGAGAAGTTTCATAATACCTCACACTGCCAAACACCTGTGCAGATGCACCCTACTCCTCTTACACTGAAAAAAATTGAACTAAAGACAATCCCCCACAAAGACCTAAAGATTAAAAAAATAAAAAACTTTACAGAAATTTAACCCTTTTTATAACACTATATATTGAATTTACCATTCAACACTGACCCACCCAAAAAACACATTATCATATAATTTATTTAAGAAAGAATTGATTCTTAAGTGTAGCGTGGCATTAATAATAATTCTCCAAGTGGCAACATTTTGTGACATTTTATTTATCAATATTTGCTATACATATTGGATATTTTGATGTTATAGTTTGAGAAATACACACTGGATGATTTATTTTCAAGTAAAGTTTTTCTGTCTCAAAAAATAATGGTTCAAAAAGCTAAAAGTTAGATTTTTCCTTAGAATGGCTAGTTATTGCTTTAAAATTGCTATCAATTTCTGATACTATGTTAAGTTACTTGTCTTCTTATCTCAAACAGATATTGTAAAAAAAAAATTTAAAAACACAAAAAAGTTAACCTTTTTAAAAGTTGCTTTATTTCATATGGAAGAAGATACAGGATATTCTTTGTTTTTGGAGATCCACTGGAATAAACAGAGCTTGGTAACTTAAAGCCCATGGGTTTCGCCTAGTGGTTAGCATCCAGGCTTAGCTATATTTAGTGGTCAGTTGCAAGAAATAAAACTAAGCTAGCATTAGGCCTCAATTACCAATCTATAAGTCACCAGAAACTTAGCATTTCAAATCTAGTTCTCAGCTGAAGCTCCTAATGTTATGGCAGAGCTCCAGACCTGGTTTATGAGGAGGGAGTGTATGTGTATGAAAGGTTGTGCTCAAGAGAGTTATACAAGAGATACATTCATGACAGATGAAGAAAGCATGTAGGTCAGAGTGGAGATCTGGAGTACTAAAATAAATATTGCCACAGTAGAAATAGCAGGACCAAACTATTTTCCTGAAGACATGGTTCAATTTCTGAAGGGAAGTCAGGAGGAAAAAATCAGTAAATTTGGTAGGAATGTTGTTGTCCCTGGGATTTTGAATACAGTGAGGTTTTGGGTGCTTGTTTTCCACACAAATCCACTTAATCATTCAAGATTTCCAAAACAGTGCATTTATATTGATACATGAATCTTATATGTCATCATTTGTTTCCAGACAGCTCATATTTAAATTTGGAAATAACTAGAATCATATCATATGCAAAAAAAAAAAAAAAGGTGGACGACATAGTCAATCACAAGTCCTAGGTTCCCCACACCCTCAACTCTCCACCCCCCTATGCCTGTTTAGCATCTGTGCCTAATGGAGTTTGAAAGGACTCTGAGGGCGCGTTCTTCTCATGCTGGAGGCTGCTGTGTCATGCAGTTCCCCTGGACTTTGGAGAGACCCAAGACCAGTATGCCCCAACATGGTCTGAATGTGGTGGAGAATAAGGGTAAAGCAGGGGTCAAGTTTCATGGGGTGAGTCAGAGCAACAAAAACACAGTGGTAAATCCCCCGATCTTCTTCAGCCTTTTTACTTTATTACTTTACTAAGCTACTTGATACAACAGGGGGGGGGGGGGGGAGTGCAAATGAAAAAGACCATGCGAAGCAGGGAAGGGAGGAAACCTCCAGAACACAGGCAAGTTAGAATGAAATTACAAAAATCACTCTGTTGAAAGGAGTGTAGTCATCAAAACGTCCTCAAGTGCAACAATGTCAGAGAATAAATACTTGAAAATGGTAGAAGTCAAATCCTAGACACAGACATGATTCACACCTTGATTTGTTTGCCCAATCCATGAATTAATCAATACATAATTATAGAAAATATATTCCCTAATACAAATATTAAGTCCCTTGAATTTTGCTATGCATTTTCTCCTTGTAAATCTTTGGATAATATCTGTTAGAGAGATACTAAATCTGTTACATGAGGATAGGATTTTTTATCATAAAATATCTTCCTCCTATATATATATTTTAATCATAAGAAAGCTATAAATAGAAAAAGCAAAAGGCAGTAAGAACAAACCCAAATAAATACAGAACCTGACAGTAGTTTCTGTACAACTAAAGAGCATCAGAGAGATATAGTAATTTAATTCTCTTGTACATAAAGAAAGATCCTTCTTCATATGTCTTATGCCCAACCCCACTTCTTAAGGAAGATAATGTATTACAATTTTTCCAGAATTAGCCACTTTGAAACCTATATCAAATGTGGAGGAAAGAGGTACTTTTTCCTCAGTGATACAATTTACTTGCATTTAAATGCCTTTTGTTTCCCAGTTCTATTTATAAAAATCTTTATAATATTCTTACAAAGGAGGAGCAATTAATATACCCAGTCTAATGCGGAACTATCAGAGAAATTCCTTTCAGAAATTTACAAATAATTATACTAATGCATGTCATTTATTTCAAAACCCTCAATAATTGCAATGGAGTGCAAATAATTTATTTTATAAACATATCATTTTTTCTTTTCAGAAATCTTATTTATACATAGTCACTTAATAAAACTATCACGTCTACTAGTTCTAGTAAGACACTGCTAATATTTCTCCCTTTTAGATCTATTAAAACAAAAGAAGTGGAATGCTACAAAGCCAAATTTAAGGGGGAATAAAAGGTTGTTGATACATAAAATTAGATAATTTTAAAAAAGGAGTCAACTAAAATCTTTGTATAGATGGTGCTTGATGCAACTCTTCCTATTAAATACAACTATTTACCCTGAAGATCACTTCTAGTAACATTTCAATTATAACATCAGCATGTTCATGATTGACAAACTCCTCCCTTGGAATTTAGTCAAAATCAATGAAGGTCTTTACCATTAGATCTGATATGATGCAAGAACTATCTTTGTGAAGATCATATATATTCTTTCCAAGGAAAACTGGTTAAAAATTCATTGCCAGTTTTATTAGCAGAAATCACTCTTTATCTCAGGCCACTCCCTCTTTACTGATATGCTTCTGAGCAACAGCCCCACCCATCATGTCCATCTCAACTCTTGCCCTGAGATCAGCAATACATATTTGAGAAAAGAGGGTCATGCTATTAAAGTGATGACCCCGACTTTTGCCTGGTTCACTGACAAGTTCTAGAAAAAAGACACAGATCCAATTTTACATTAAGTTTTACCAAAAAAGAATTAGATTCAAGGGTCAAGTCTCCAGGGAAATAAAAAGATAATAAAAACTCAAATTGAACTGAATTTCTCAAGGTCAAAGTATTCCGCGTGTATAGTGTATCAAAAACAATTGTACTATGTAGTCATTTTTTTTTAATAAAGGATTCTCAAGTTACATCCAGCAAAATGTTTTTTTGTTCTAAATTTTTCTCAAAGGCAAATGCTTTCCCACACTCAGAAATGCATTCTTGGTCCTATGAGTATTTGTTTTATGCCAAGTTCAAAGTTTTAGTTATAAATCTTGTAGTTTTTAAAGCACATTTTATAGAAGAAAAGGACATAGTTCAAATAGCCACTATTTCTATGAATTCTTGAGATCACTTCATCTAAAAGGTAAGAGTTCCACAAATCTCATTTTTGGGGAATAGAACAAGATGACAGAATCAAAGGCCTGCCTCCTTCTAGACAATTATTTTGCTATCATACTATATTAGTACAATTACTTATGTTTCTATGGCTGAGGAAGAATTGGATTTAAATTAACAATCCTAATAATAACTTAACAGCCCTATATCAGCATTGAGAAAAAACTTTAATAGAATTTCTCAGGGCTCTCACATTGTTTTTATTCTTTAAAACACATCAACTTTTTAGGTGAAAATGTGGAAAACATATCTTTTTAAAAAATAATGTGATATGAAAAAAATAATGTGATATATATTCTTATATCTTTTTCCACAAATATAAAAATATGCTTAACACAGATAATTTAGAAAACACAGGAGGAAATCACCCACAGTAGTATAACTTTTCTTTCACATGGACAAGTTATTATATTTCTAGAATAATTTAGCTTGGCTTTGAAATATTTTTGTATTTGCTAACTACACCCTTTTCATAGGTCTAGTGACATAGTAACTAAATTTATGAATGATATGGAGACTGAAAGTATAGGTGTATGGTAGATGAGAGGATAGAGATTCAAAATTCTTTGCAAGCTGGAAGAATTAAGTTGAATCTAACAAGATAAACTATAGAAAAAATAAATGTAAAGCACTGGTATAGAAACAATTGTGAGTACAGGAAGGGGGCAATAAGATCAAAAAGGAGTTGCTATTTGCAGTACCTGGAAAAGATGAGGTACTACTAGATAATGCCAACTTAATATCGGGCCAGAGTTACAGAACACAGACACACAAAAAGATAATTCAGGCTCATATATTATTAGTGAAGTACAGAATCCAGAGAAAGGAAGAGAGGCTCTCATTCTGTTCTATTACCTGTTTTATTCTTGTCATTAGAATATAATTCCCTTGATAATAAGGCCCCCTCTCCTTTGTTTATATTTATAGACAGTACTTTGATCAATAGTCCTATAAATATCTCTGAATATATTAACTTATAGAGAGGCAGGTTTGGTTTAACAAAAAAAGGATTTTCTTTCTGTGGGTACAGAGTAGAGGGCAGCAATCAATCACTGAGTATACTTTAAATTAACTAGTTTTATCTTCATAGTCTGTCATTAGCTCTGCTAGACTTATAGGTCAGAAATAGGCAAAGAGGCCAAAGTTCAAAAAAGCTGCCCTATCTCTTATTGCTAGAACTGGTATTATAATCCAGCCTATTGGTTTCCAAACTAGTGGACTTTGTACTATGCTGTGAATGAAAAAGTTTACATGGAGATGAATTTTCCATCACCAGCAGACTTTAAGTCAAGGCTTACTAATCATCCATCAAGGCTCAGAAATTATGCTAACTAATGGATTCTTGAATTAAGTGGGATGTTGGGCTAGATCAAATTCTAAGCGTCTATGATTCCATGGTAGGAGCAGCCCATTCATGGTAGGAACTGATTCTATAATAGGATTTCTCTATTTTGGAAACAGCAAAGAAGAATAGAAACCTTTTCCTCAAGTGTTTACTTGGGACACAAAGTGTAAACTTATACAACCATTGAGACTTTATACTTTAATCCTAGCTCATGTGGAAAATGGACATAGAAATATATTTGTGTTTCAAAGACAATAGTGCCTATAAACCACAAATAACAAAAATTAAAAATAAAACAAAACTATACAATGGAAAGTTTTCAATAAAGTAAATAAATTGTCCAATAATCTCATAATTGTTCAGGGTAAGTGTCTAAGCAAAGCTTATATAATGAATTCTGAAAAGGAGTCAAACAATGAAAAAAGAGACAAATAGTAGCTATGTTCCAGGAATGATTCTAGGAAAGGATTAGTCTACCTATTACCATATTAGCATTTAGAGGATTAGCTGTCACAAATCACTTCAAAGCGAAAAGACATTGGCACTATGTAGCTATTGCCTTACACCTTGAATATATTCAGAATCACTACTTTTTAAAATTGAATACTAAAATTAGGTGTGGGGGGGAATTCACGTAAACCAGATTCTAGTGAACAATTAATTCATTAATCAGAAATGCTTACCTCAGGTCTGCCACTTTTTCCCTGCCCCTTTGAAATGTATATGTATTTTGACAAAAACGCTTGCCAATTTTAAAACTCAAGAAGATTTTCTTAATGACCTGGGAGCCATTTCTTTGAAATATAAAAAAATCAAAGTAGATAGCATCCTCATCTTCTGGTTGCCGTGGGAAGAGAGTAGGGATCTAATGGCAGGAGCACGCTGCTCCAAATTGCAAAACTGTCTCCTCTCATTAAGTTTTTTTTCCTTTGGACAAAGCCAGTTAGCAAACACAGATGGGCAACAAGTGCTCCCTAACATTCTCCAGTACTTTTTTACAAGTTCACTCCAGCTCTTAAAAAAAAATCTCCTGAGAGGTACCATCTTGCTTCATTGAAGTTGAGTTTGAAGCTAGTCTTAACATCTTCCCCCAAATGTAATAGCCTTAAATAAAACTTTCTTGCCTATTTAACTTTGGTGCAGTATTTACTGTGACATGGGTATTTAGAAGGTGAGAATAATCATTCAAAAGAGTCAGTTTATACTGAAAATATTTTTGATGTTTTCTTAAGATAAACTACTGGTTAAATGATCTACATAGGTAATCACAGTTACAAGAACAAAGTGAAATGGTTTGATTGTAAAGGTAAATTGAATTCTAGGATTTAAGGGTATACAATTGTCATTACACATAGCTATGCCCGATACCACTTCAGTGGTACACATATGTAATACCCAGTTTAATTGCTCTACCATGAAAACAAAGGTGGGGGAGTGAGGGAAGGAAGCCAAGTTTTATTTTTCTTTTTAATCTAAGAACACTTTCTTCTAAAACATGTTTTTCCTCTAGCTGAACATCAAAGTCACCCCCATCTAGACTTGAAGTGGTGGAGCTATGTCCTTCCAAGGATCTGTTTTCATTAGATTTTCAGGCCCAGCCAACGCCACTTCCAGCCCAAACATATACTCCCAGTCTTCTTAGAATTTATATTCTCTTCAAATTTCAGGGAATTAAGCATCATGTCTTTGGGCTTCTTTTCAGCTTTTTGGCAAAGTCAAATAACAAGTAATAATAATAACAATAAAAATGAGGCCTCCCTGGTGGCACAACGGATTAAGTCTCAGCGCTATGTAGCTATTGACAGCCACTGCAGCATGAGTTCGATACCTGGTCAGGGAGCTTCCCACATGGCACAGCAGACCTCTCCTGTCTCACCCCCTGCTCCCTTCAGCAGTGCACTTCAGTAGATCCACCTGTTCTGCTCCCCGCTCTGTCTCTGGCAATTCCTCTCACCACCCCACACCTCTGGCCTATACCCCAGATCTTGTATGCAAAAATAAATAAATCTTTAAATAATAATACTAACAACAATAAAAAGCTGTTTCTATTCAAAGAGTAAATCAGATAGTTTAATAGGGACAGCTTGTGGGAATGATTTTCTTTCCTTTCTATGTGGCATCCCAGAGTACTTACTTCCATTGCCATCTAAGCACCAAAGAGAGTCAAGAAATGTTGACTCCATCCAACTCTTGTTCCTGGTTCATTGCCTAAAACAAACGAAACAAACAAATAAATACACACAAAAACACTAAATTTGAAAAGAGATGGCTAGAGAGGTGCATGGGGATAATCACAGACTTTCATTAGCACCATACTGACAATATGTAGGTGTACTTATAAATTTCTGGTGCTCTATAATTTTCAGAAAGCTTTCATGGTCACTTTTTGAAAACAAAGCAAAACAAAAATCCCGGAAGCTTAGAGACATACTGAATGGCAATCAAAACTTACAGAAGAACTTTCTACCTCTCCTGTCCCCACTTCTTACTGTCATTCTCTGTTCCCATGGCAAGTTATGCTGGCCTCCCACCACTTCACTGAAACTGCTCTCCACTGAGGTCTCCTGCAATGTCTTTGGGGAAATCTCACTATCCTTATCTACCCAGGGTTTAAGAGTATTTGACTTTGTGGGGCACACCCTTCTTGGTATCTTGGACACCACATTCCTTTGTTCTTTCTCTTGCTTAACCAAAGGCCCTTTTAAGGCCTCAACTTCCTCTAACTCAGTTTTCTATGGGCAGGAAGCAAAGAGCTATTGACTCTCTGCTTTTAAGCATTTTTATTCTGTGCTCCTACAAGGGCCACCTAAGAAGGATGGATTTGAAAGTGTGGTCTCTCCTTGCCACAGCATATGGGACTCACTGCTCTATAGAGTAGCATTGGTAGAGGTCAAATTACACATCAAGTAGCTTAAAGGGGAACATTCACAGCTCAAGATAAGCCAGTAGTAGTGAGGAAGCCAAGCAGGGGATCCTTCCTATTGGAAGGGCGATCAGAGGGCCAATTCTGTCTTCAAATGTAATCGGTGTCAACTATACTTAGCAGTTCCCAAGGTAACTGCTGATGACTCCTCTTAACAATGCATGCTGGGCCTCCCTGGTGGCTCAGTGGGTTAAGCCCAGCGCTGTGAAGCTGTCAGCATCTGCAGAGCTATTTCGATGCTTGGCCCAGGAGATTCCCACATGGGGCAGCAGACCTCACCTGTTTCGCCCACTGCTCTCCTCAGCAGTGTATTTTGGTTGATCTGCCTGTTCTGCTCCCCACTCTGTCTCTGGTGATCCCTCTCACCGCCCCACACCTCTGGCCTGCACCCCAGCTTGTATGCAAAAATAAATAAATCTTTTAAAAAATGCATGCTTACTTGAGAGCATTTGATTAGAATCGAAATCCACCCTTATTTTGCAAGAAACTTACATTTCTCAATGTAAAAACACGGCTGATTGATTTTTTACAATTTTATAGTGGCTATAAAATATTTTAATTTTCTATTTTGTGAATATTTCTCACTAATGATAATGACAAGAATTTGAGAATCAAAATTCCCTATTTTGGGACTAAAGGGTATATGGCTATTCAAAACTGACCCTGCTGTTGACCAGTTGAGGGTCAATAAATCCAGCAATATCTCTATCTACCTATTCAGCAATTTTTACTCTCTGGTCAATATGTCACAAGCTATGGGGTCCCCAGTACTCAGCTCACAGGACTGTGCTAAACATGTTAGCCATGGGTTCCACCATAGCCAGGGCTAAACATGATGGCTATGGGTGCTGCAGCAGTGGCACCAAATTTACATGCAAATCACCTGCAGCCAGACCTTCTACTCCAGAAAATCCCTGTGATTCAAAGTTGATAAAGAAAAGTTGTTGTTTTTTTAAAAGATTTATTTATTTATGCATACAAGGACTGGAGTGTAGGCCAGAGATGTGGGGTGGTGAAAGGATTCAAATTGTGTCTCCTCCATTAAAAAACAAAATTCAACTGAGTAAATTTAAGAATCCAATTGACTTGAGTAAACAATTCTTGAATCAGGTAGCATCTCACCAAGAAAGCAGAAAGTGGACCTGAAGAGATGCACAAAATGGAAAGTTCTGATAGATAGAAAGGGTGCAGAGGGAAAGGAAGTGAGGATTATTCAGGTCACCTTCCTAGGGGAGGTGTCTACCAGGGGAGACGGGGTCTACCAGGCAGCTTAATTCATTAGCTTTGACCAGAAAATTCTAACTTAACTGGTTAAAAAGTTAGGTTTCTGAAAGATGGTGAAACTACAATTAGGTTTAGATTTAAGTCTTGTTTTGCTGACGTGGGGCTTAGCATAAGTGACTTCATTTTGGGTAAGTTGTCTCTTTTTAAACAGTGGCCCACTTTTGACCAGACACTAAGCTTAACTGAGAAAAGTGACAAAAAAAAATTTTTTTTGAGACATTAATGCCATTCTCAGCCATCTATCTGTAGTTCTTGCAGCTTTAACTGATCCCCTGTCTAGCATTCCAGGTCTTGACATCTTTTGCCAAATCTCCGTGTTAATCACAGGTCACAAATCAGCTTCATATTTTTAAAGTCAGTGATTCTCTTCATTCCTTTCCCGATATCCCAGTCTTAGGGAGATCAGTTACTTAGCAGCTACAGACATGCATTGAAAACTCTTGAGAGAACCGCAGCACACCAGGGAGACTATTATGATTGTTATAAAAAGGATAGTTTCCAGTGTTTTGGAATGCACTTTGGAGGCATGGTCCAAGACACAAACCAATTAAAAACAAAAAAATCAAAGCGAGACCCTGTTGAAGGAATCATTTTCTTGCTAACCAATCATGTAGCTGAGTTTCAACTTCCCTGCAATATTAATCCAGGTGGAATGAGTCGTGTTGATGATAGCACAAACACTCCATTTTCAGCTAAAAGGTAATCAAGATCAATAACAACTTTGGTCACAGTCTGAGGATCTTAGGTAGCTACTGTTTTAGCTGCAGATTCTGCAGGATTTTTAATAATTGAAAGGTGACATACATGGAGGTCAGTAAAATCTAAGGGTCTAAAGATTTGACAAGCAGTTTTATTCCTGTTACCCTTGCTTTGGGTCCCTTTCTTTCTGCAGAGCCTGGACACAAGTTTCCCTGGATTTGGGTTAGCTAACCAGAGACAGGGCACTAGACGCCCCAGAGGATCTGCTAGGTTATCCTTTAGCAATGGCCTGGGAAATATGATGATGGCCAATGCAAAAGTAAAGGAAAGAGAAGAGATTATTTACATAAATAAAGCTCTTTTTAGGACTGCTCTTTTGGAACTTTTCATTAGAAATTTCAGGTTGACTTCTTAAAATCCTTTCAAGGCCTGGAAGCCAAACTTAAGACTACCACATTTGACCTACAGTATCTATAATTTGGGTGAATTTATATTTCAAATATAGCATTCAGCCAAAGACTTGGTTATATAGCCAATGTTTCCAACTGTGTTCTGTTAAAAGGAAAACAGAGCCTTATTAAATTTATGAAAATAAATATGTTGCCAAAAATATATGCAAGACTTTCCAAATTCTGAAGGGATTGGGTAAGGAGAAAAAGTGAATGTTTCATCTTTGTTTACAAAGGTATACTTTACCAAACTTCTGTAAGACATAGCTAAAGAGAAAATGTTTCCTTAAATCTGAAAAAATAAAATATTAAGGAGCTGACAATATTTCAAACAAAACAGTTCATAAAAATTATAACATTCCTCATTCGTTCATTTGGTCCCTGCAATTAATTCTTGTGTTGCTTGAATCCAGGTATTTTATTGACTCTGGAAATTATTTTCTCCATCACCATCTCTTAGACCCCTACAGTCCTCGCCCTCCAAACTTCAGAAATCTCATTTAGTTGAGTACACAGTTTTTATAAGACTTTTGCTCTGCCGTCTGCAATGTAAACATCCAATATTTCTCTTTGTCATTCCGATTTGCTTTTCTACATCTTTCCTTGTGTCTAAATAGTATTCCATTGCGTGGATATGTCACATCTTCTTTATCCAGTCCTCTATCAGCAGGCACTTAGGCTGTTTCCTGTCCGAACTATTGTAAATAAAACTGCAATAAACATTGTAGAGCATATAATTTTTTGAGCTGATGGCTTCATATTCCTTGGATAAATGCCCCAAAGTGGGATTGCTAGGGCATGTATTATTTCCATTTTTAGTTTTTTAAGGCAAAACCAGATCGCTTCTAAAGTGGCTGTACCAGTTTACATTCCCATAGTTCTGAAAATCCTTGATGATCCTCTGGCTTTATGATCCTCTGGCTATCAGAAACTTGTATTTCTGAGTACTTATTAGGGTCTAAAACCAACAGAATAAAGTAATAAATTTGTAAACAATGAAGACATTTTAGAAATGGCTATGGTTAATTAAAGATCTAATGAGAGTTCATTACTGAGAAGGAAAATTGATTATTTCTATAACATACAAAAATAATAACTAGATTAAGAACTAATAATAACTATATCAATAAATGGTGCTGGGAAAACTGGACAGCCACATGCAAAAAAATGAAGCTAGACTTGGGCCTCCCTGGTGGCGCAGCGGTTAAGTGCTGGGCGTGGAGCTGTCGGCAGCAGCGATGCGAGTTCGACGCCCGGCCGGGGAGAATCCCACATGGTGCGGCAGACCTCTCCTGCCTCGCCCGCTGCTCCCCTCAGCAGTGTATTTCTGATCTGCCTGTTCTGCTCCCCGCTCTGTCTCTGGTGAAGCCTCTCACCGCCCCACGCCTCTGGCCTATACCCCAGCTGTATGTATAAATAAATAAATCTTTAAAAAAAAAAAAAAAGAAGCTAGACTACTGCCTCACACCCTGCACAAAAACCAACTCCAAATGGATAAAAGACCTGGATGTAAGACCTGAAACCATAAAATTTATAGAAGAAAATATAGGCAAAACTCTACACGATATACATCTCAGCAAAATCTTTAACAACACATCCCCCAAAGCGAAGGAAGTGAAGGACAAGAAAAACAGGTGGGATTACATCAAAATAAAAAGCTTCTGTACAGAAAAAGAGACATTAACCAAAACAAATAGACACCCTACCAACTGGGAAAAGATCTTTGCACACAATACATCTGATAAAGGACTGATAACAAATATTTACAAGGAACTCACACAACTCAACAAAAACAAAGCCAATAACCCAGTCAAAAAAATGGGCAGAAGAGCTCAAAAGGCACTCCTCCAAAGAAGAAAAGCAAATGGCCAACAGATACATGAAAAAAAAATGCTCAACATCACTTATAATCAAGGAAATGCAAATCAAAACCACTATGAGATACCACCTCACACCAGTGAGGATGGCACACATTAAAAATATAGGCAACAACAAATGCTGGAAAGGATGTGGAGAAAAAGGAACTCTTCTACATTGCTGGTGGGAATGTGAATTGGTCCAACCACTATGGAAAGCTGTATGGCAATTCCTCAGACTACTAAACATGGAGCTTCCATACGACCCAGCAATCCCACTTTTGGGAATCTACCCAAAGGACGCAAAAACACTAATCCAACAGGATACATGCACCCGTATGTTCATTGCGGCACTGTTCACAATAGCAAAGGTATGGAAGCAACCCAGATGTCCAAAAATAGATGACTGGATCAAGAAGATGTGGTACATCTATTCAGCATTCAAAGAAGATAAACACATGCAATTTGCAGCGACATGGATGGAATTAGAGGGGATCATACTCAGTGAAACAAGCCAGAAAGATAGAGGAAAATATCGAATGGTTTCACTTATAACAGGACTATAAGGAAACCAAATAGGAGACTTGGGGGGGGGTGGGGAGAGGGGGAGGATAAGGGCACAAAATTGAGTAGAAAAGAACACAAGGGACCATGGAGATGGATCACGGGTGAATTTGTGGTGGGTTACCCAAGGGGAATACAAAATGTAAAAGATATAAATAACAATAAAAATATATATTAAAAATAAAAAAATAACTATAGCAGGACTTACAAGACTCAAGAATTCCATACAATTTCTAAAACACTTACTACATATACCTATAGGTAACAATATAAAGAAGGTTTAGTATTGTTTTAGTATTACTTTTATTTGGCAATAAATCCATGTAATTCAACATAGAAAATTAATATAGTTAAATATAGTTAATATAGCTAAATATAGATAATAATATAGTTAATAAAATTAATAATATAGTTAATAATGTAGTTAAATAAAATAAATCAAATTAATATAGTTAAATAACTTCCCTTTTATAAGGAGAGAAAACAAAACTTTTGAGATGTCCCAGGTAACCTCTGAGAAATCTCATAATTCTAATTCAAAAAGGCCTCATTTAGGATTTGATATTGGAAAGTTTTTAAAATATAAAAAGGTTTTAAAACACTTGGGGTCAGAGAGGATCATAGAACCTGCAAAAAGCAAACAAAAAATTATTCACTTAACCATAATGAAAATTAGACTTCCAGGAAAAGACACATGGTTTTATAAACCTTAGTTTATAACAGAGAAGACTCAGTTTTTCTAGGTAATAAAAAGCCTAACAAAAATGACGTTAAGCACAGAAAACTATTTATTTATGTTAAAGATTTATTTATGCATAGAAGAACTGGGGTGTAGGCCACACGTAGAGGGGGGTGAGAGGATTCATCAGAGACAGAGTGGGGAGCAAAACAGTTTGATCCACCAAAATACACTGGCAAGGGGAGTAGCGGGTGAGACAGGAGAGGTCTGCTGTGCCATATATGGGCTAGCTCCATGGCTGGGGATTGAACCCAGACCACAGCAAGATCCAATCCCTAGGCTACTAGGTTGGCCCACAGAAAAATATTTAGATAAGTCACCAGAATCTTGTTTTCCAGGAGAATTACTTGGGAGGTAAAGAAATCCATCTTACAATCTATTATCAAAAGCAGTCCAAAGTCCAAGAAAACTGTCTTTTTAGTACATGAAAGAAAATTTAGGTTTAATTTTATATAAGAACACTTGATATTAAGATTTTTAAATAAAAACCCTTAAAACAAATTTATCCACGCTTATCCAAGTTAATTACATATACATAGCCTTTTCCAAGATCCCTTTCCACAAACCTTCTACAACTTTAGTTTGTATATTCAGATTTTTTCCTAAGCTTTTCCTTTTTCCCATTGTGAAATAATCAGCCTTAATTTAGAACAGTCAGTTTCCTACAATGTGCATCTCCATTCTTCTTCTTCCCCCAAACATGTATTCTCCTTTCCTTGTATACGGAAATGTTTCCCTTACTATTTGTACTAGCTTTAATTACATATACTAATTAGAACTCTTAAGCCATACAAACTTAATTTCTAGTAAAAATAAACAATTGTATACTGTCCTTTATGCTTGTGGATTGGCAGACTTATAAATATATTTTATAATTCCTAGAAGGAGTATTTTTCCTCAGAGAAAATCTTTCAATCTGGCACAAAAGAAGTTTACTAACAGATCCAAATATTTTCATTTTTTCTATAATTTCATTTTCCATAATAGAAGTCAAAGTAGACAATCTATGTTCAACAATAAGTGTTTTGGTATTTTATCTTGTTTAGAAAAGGATGTAGAGATTCAATGAATTTAATTTCACTCATCATTTAACTTAATATAATAAAACTTTAAGTAACAATATGATATTGGAAACTATTTTAATATCTAGATCTATTTAACTTCCTTGCTCTTAATAATTATGTTTAGAAAAGTTTCATTAGACATTAGAAATCAGTCATTATCCCAAACTTTCTTTTCTTGTTGACAAATTTGTCATAGATAATGAAATTATATGGTTAGTAAACCTAGGTAGAATAAGTTTTATACCTGTATTGTATTTAATGATTGCAACTGTGAAAACATGCTTATTTTAATTAAACCAATAAACTTATTTAATCTTAGACCATGTTAACTTGAAAAACATTTAGGCTCGTTTTTATATTTCTGAAGCATTTAGGATTCTTTAATTTATATCAAGTACTTTCTTTTAAGTCAATTAAACAGAACTCTCACAAATTATTGTTAGTAATATCATCAGTGATAGAAAATGATCATACATCTGTAACTTACATTCATTGATACACATAAACATACAGGCTGATAAAGAGAACTTACAGATTTTGTTCTAAAATACAACTACAGAAAAAGTGACCTCAGCATCCTGACAAAATAAAGTGCTTCCTTTATCTCTCCTCTTCTCATAGGTCAAGTATAGTTAATAAGAGTCTCTCTGTTCATCAGGCTAAAATGCCAGAGATTTCTACACATCTGTGTAACGGAAGGTGGGTAGATCAGGATTATTGGTCATGGGGGAGAATAAGAGTGTAGAGATCGCTGGGATATCAACCTAATCAGTGTCTCTGGTGAGGGGAGGGGAGAGACAGCTTAGAGGCCCATGTGCTAAACCCAGCAAATCCCAAAGTTGGGTAGTTGAGGCTCACCATAGGGGCTGGAACAGGTGAGCAGAGGGCAGCAGAGAAAGCATGTGTGACTACAGCTACCCTGCCCTAGCCACCCACTACATGGACACAGGCACCCCAAATAGTAGTGACAGTCAAGAGTCAGCCCAAGTTTATGATGAGGAGGAGGAATAAGGGGATATATATGTGACCCTGGTGACACAAGTAGCTAACTTCTCTCAACCCGCCCTTCCCACACTAACACAGAAACAAAACCCTAGTATAGCAGCTGTGCCTTTGATCTCTGGGTTGCCAAGTGAAATATACCATGAAATATCCATGGCAATGTGACAAGTAATGACCAAAAGCTAAGTCTTAGCACCACATATGGGAAAAAAAGTATCTAATTACTAAACTGTTGATTCGAATTACAGCAAATAAAACTTGACAAAAAATGAAAATGCTGCTAGACATATGAAAAGCGAAGACAGGGAACACACTATCAGGCAATCTGAAATTTCAATGTTATATACATCACAAATGACAGTTTTCCAGAAAACAAACTTAAAGAAATAGAAGATTTTCATCTAACAGACAGAGAATTCAAAATAGCTGCCATGGCTTTTTGCCACATCTATGATGAGAATGAAGACCATTTTCAGCAAACAGACTCAGAACTATCTATTGAATGTCCACAACTTCCTGGAGGGAAGCATTGTTACTGTGAAGGGACACAATATTACATCAATACATTTAAAAAAATATATAGCCATGAGCAGGTGTAACAATGTAGAACTCACTAATGTCAAGGAATTTGAAGTAAATTGTGTTTACTTGCTTAGCTTTTTATTAATATTTGTTGAGACTTTCATGGCTTGTATTTGTCCTGAACAAGTAATCATATGATAGCTATGAGCTAGATCTTGGGCAAAGGAACTTCTATAGCTGTTTATATTTTTAAAAAGCCTTCTTCCTTGGCCTCCCTGGTGACGTAAGGGATTAAGTGTCAGCACTATCAAGTTATTGCCAGTCACTCCAGCATGAGTTCAATCCCCAGCCAGGAAGTGAACCCACATGGTGCAGCAGACTTCTCCGGTGTCACCCACTGCTCCCCTCAGCAGGGGATTTCAGTAGATCCTCCTGTCCTGCTCCCCACTCTGTCTCTGGTGAATCCTCCTACTCCCTCACCCCCCTGCCCCAATGCCTCTAGCCTGCAGCACTTGTATGCATAAATAAATAAATATTTTTTTAAAAAAAAGCCTTCTTCCTTTTCTTTCTCCTTCTGTTAAGAATTAGCTCCTTGATATCTGCATTTTGAAGATATAGCCCAGGTAGGAATTTCTGGAGAACACTAGGTAGAACATTAAGGGAAAGAATGCAAGTTCCTCCAAGAAGGACTTTGAAATGTTCCCTAAGATCAGTTTTTATAATTACTAAAACATTTTGAGTTGAATAGGTCAAGTTCTGGGGATTGTAAAGAGATGAGCTTTGAACTGCTATTAGGGTTGTATTTTCTTCAAGGATTTATAGGCTTTTAATTTCTCAAGAATAGGGTTATGATTTTGAATGATATGAAAGAATTCACATACCCATACACATGTTTTCTTTTCTCTCTGAGTACACTTAGCTTAGAGGGGAAGGACTTTAAAAGTTCCTGAGAACTTCTGATTGTCAACTTTCATTTTGCTCAAATTCTTAAAAATGGAATTAATAAAATATCCCTTCAAATATCTTGTCAGTTTCATCTAAGACAAACAGTACATATTTCTGGCAGTATCAAACAAGTCTCTTGATCTAGTAGCAGTCCTCAAAGAAGGTTCAAAATGAATCACGGGGACCATACTTCTGTTTCCTGTTTTCAATGTTGTTCAAAGTTTTCCTTCAAATCCCAACATAACTGCCACTAAGTCTATTAAAAAAAAAATGCAACCCAGTCAATTTAAAGATCTACTTAACTTTATTAAATGATTCATGAATCAGGCAAAATTCCATCTAGTAAGTATAGAGAATCTCCCAAGTATTGTACAAAATGGAAAGCTTCTGTAGACAGATAGGACACAGAGGAAAAGAAGAGAGGATTGCTTCATCAAATGACCTCCTTATGGCAGATAGAAGGGGTCTATCAGGCTATCTCATTATTGCTGACCAGGAAGTTCTAACTTGCCTGGTTAAAGGTCACGATTTTGGAGGATGTTGAAATTGTAATTAGGTTAAATATTAAGTTTTGGTTTGTGGACATGGGATTCAGCATAAGTGACTTCATTTTGCATCTGCTGTCTATATTCTAACACCCCAAAAACTATATCAAAATCTTAACCACCAGTACCTCAGAAGATGACTTTATTTGGAAATAGGCTCATTATAGATGATATTAATTAAGATGAGAGCTCTCCTGCCTGCCTATGACTATGCACGTACCTCTCTTTTTCTTTCTCCTTTTCCTAATAAGGCTGTCCTTTTAAAATGTCAAAATGTTAAAAAATATTTAAATGTTTAAAATATTTTTTAAAAATTAGGTCATACTGCAGTAGGGTGGATTTCCTAATGCATTATCACTTTCAAGAAGATGGTCTTGTAAAGACAGAAATAGAGGGAGAATGCCATGCTATGATGAAGGCAGATACTGGAGTTATACAGATGCTGGAGTTTCTCAGATACTAGTATTTCCTTTTATGTCAATGAAAGGCTTGTTGGCAAACCATGAGAGACAAGGAAGATAAAAGGAAAGATTCCCTTAAAGCTTTCAGAAGGAACTTGGCTCTGACAACACCTTGATTTTGGACTTAAAGCCTCTAGAACTGTGAGACAGTACATTTCTCTTGTTTTAGGTGAAGCAGTTTGTAGTACTTAGTTAAGGCAGCCTGGGGATACTGACATGGGAAATAATGAAAAATTTCATCAAGTTCATATAGACACGCTTATATCTCTTACAACTTACCCACTGTGTGCCATATAAATGCTAGTTTCCACGTGCATAAAATGCAAGAAGTTGGGAAGCATAACCCTTTCTGAAAACACTAGTCAACCCATTCTTGCTTGGCTATTTACATCTGAACGTTGATTACTTCAACACTGTTTCCAACCCAACCCCCACACACATCCTACTGCCTGCTGGATTTCGAGTCTTCAAGTCTTTATAGGCTGCAAGACCCAAATGAAATGATAAAAAGAGTTCAGAGTGACTTGAATTTAGATTATCACTAGCGAGTAAAAGATGTAGTTGTCTGTGCATTGCTTTAGGGCACAGCTCTTTCATTGGCTTCTCTTTTTAGATAGTGATCCATTCCTAGAACCTTCCTTTAGCCCATTTCCCACCACAGTGAGAAGAGTTAAGAACCAGTCCTAAGGAATACCATTCTCTTAAGGAGCCTGAGATACTGGCTAGATATAGTACACAAATCTAAGAGAACTTATCCACATCAAATAGAGCCAAACATGCCACATATAATAACTGACTACCTCATGTTGTTAAAGAGAAATTATTCACCAGAACAATTAATTATTCTTGTCAAAAATTATAAGAAGAATTATTCTTGTTAAAAGTGGCAAGACAGATTGCAGTCAAGCTACTGTAGCAGGGGAGGGAAAGTTCAGTCCAAACCTGGTAAACCAATGGTAGAAGACTTTTTAAATGCTGCGTCTGCCAAAAGAAAACTACTGAAAAATATTGGCAGGATGGGCTGGTTGCTTTGACCATCTTTTCAAGTCTCTTAGTATAGAGGGTAGATGAAATAATTTGTGTTGAAGTTACAGTTCTTAGAGCAAAGGTTGAGACCTAGTCAGTAATATGGCTCAGAGGAGCCTGACTTAAGTTTGGTCAAGGTTATAGGAATTAATATGTTTCCTTCCATAACACTAGTGTTCTCAAAGATTAAAATGAAAGCTGCTAATTTTTCACTATTTGCAAAATAGTTTATGGTCTAGACCTATGCTTTTTGTGAAAAGCAGGAGTCAGACTCAATAAACTCAATAAATATTATCACTAATAATCCAAGAGGTAGAAATGTCATTAATATTAGTGGACTTTGATGCTGAAGAAGAGTCTATTAGAAATCAAATTATTACACCTCTGAAAACTTGTGGATTACATTTTAAACTATAAGGTAAGTGTACTCTGTACCCCGTCTTGGTATCTTACCTTAAAGATACTTTGTGTTCTAAGGAAAAGACAAATTATTCAACAAATATTCATTGCAAACCTGCCAGGAGCGAGGTCCTACTGCAGGTGATGAGGGTCTCAGTGGTGAACAGGACAAGCAGATCTCTACCTTTAGAGGGTACACATACTAGTGGTAGGAGACAGGCAATAAGTGAATAGACAGATAAGATCATTTCTGTTAGAACATTTTCTAGAAAATTACTCTAAGCTCATCCAAACATGGTGATGTGATGAGGCATGAGGGGCTGGGAAGGGTCAGTTTTAGATGCAGAGGTCAATGCCCTGAGCTGGCATTTGAGTTGAGATCAGGATGACCCTGTAGTAGTACAGAAATATCTAGAAGAACATTCTGGACAGAGGGCGCATGTGCAAATGCCTTGATGTGGAAATAGTTTTGGTGAGGTTGCAGAACAGAGAGGAGTAGCTGACACATAGTGAATGAGCAGGGAGTGGTATAATGTGGCTGGAGAAGGAGAGCCAGGTCGCACGGGACCTCATAGGCAGTGGTGAGGAGTTTGGATTTTATTCTAAGTGCAGTGGAAACTCAAGAAGGATTTTAAGAAGAGATGTGAGAACATCAAAATGAGGTCTTCGAGTCTGTGTGTGTGTGTGTGTGTGTGTGTGAGATTTACCTATATGTACTTGTGATTTACATATATGCAAATCTGATATACATAAATATAAATAGTAATATATACAAAACAAAAGTCATTTTGGTTGTGAATAAAAGAAAGGCAGGGGCAAGAATGGAAGTAGAAAACAAGTTTTGAAGGCACTAGAACAATCTGGAGAAAATGTGATGGTACCTTGTACTAAAATGGGAGCAGTAGAGAAGGGAAGACATGAGCAGATCAGGCTATATTTGTGAGGGAATTGATTTGTGAATAGATTAGATGTAAGGAAAGGTGGAATCAAGTCAGATACCTTGATTCAGGGCTCAAGTGAAATACTGCGGGGAAATACATTTGGGGAATTATACGTGACTTAAATCTAAAAGGAGATGTTAATCAGGCACTGTATATATAAAACTGGAATGCAGGAAATGGTCCAGGCTCAAGATACAGATTTGGGAGTCATCAGCATATAGACAACATTTAAATACATTACCTTTAGGATTTGAGGAACAAACAAAGAAAACATTTTAGTCAAATGTTCAGATGAGGCAAATATAGTTGTCTAAGTTACTCATTACATTTAAAGATAGTTGTTTTTATGTACCCTGTATATGCATATTATCGAATGTGTGCTAAATGACTCCTAGGCATCTTCATAAATATAATGGGGAAGAAAGAAAGAAAGATCCTGTCATTGATTTATATTTTTTGGTTTTGGAATTCTCAAACATATATATCATTTTTTTTAAGATATATTTACTTATGCATGCAAGAACTGGGATGTAGGCCAGAGGTGCTGGTGATGAGAGGATTCACCAGAGACAGAGGGGGGAGCAGAACAGGTGGATCAACTGAAATACACTGCTAAGAGGAGTAGTGGGCGAGACAGGAGAGGTCTGCTGCGCCATGTGGGTTAGCTCCCTGGCTGATGATCAAACTCATGCTGCACTGGCTGGCGATAGCTTGATAATGCTGAGACTAAATCCCCTGCACCACCAAGGGTGTCCCATATACATCAATTTTTAAGTCAAAAGTGCTCCACATTCTAATAATAACAGTGCACTCACTGGTATAAAACAGAAGTATGAGTCATGCGCTTGTGAATTTCTAGTTATCATGAGACACTGTGTTAAATACAATGACTCCTAGTTGTCACTCACTTCTGGAGATAGGAGAGTGGAGGGGCAGTGCGAAACAGAATTGCTCTCATGGCTTGAGATTATGGCTCATCATTCCACTTACAATTACTGTGTAATTGAAGCAAGTCTCTCATGGCACATCCACAAAGAGTGTCAGCCTGGGCCTGTTGCAGTACATGGGCAGTTTGACCATAGTTTGCTTAAGTCTAATTTTCATTGCTCATGTAATTCAATTTTATGAGATTGCATATTATCCTGCAGAGGTCAAGCTACTCTAGAAAGCAGTCAACACTGTTCAGATACTGGAGCTGTTCATTTGCAAAGGTGTCTTTTTCATTGACTTTGTACTTAGGCACAGCATAAGCACACCCAGTTTCTATTGCCATTTTAGCTGCAGTCTCATAAACACCACTGAAGTGCACTCAGAGTTTAATGAGCATTTTGTGGAATTAGAAATTATGCTTCTGATTTAGAGGATGGTCATACTAAATGATTGATTCTTTCTAACATTAATGTTCTGTGTATTTGAAAGAAATGCTATGAATTACCACCCATTAGAAACCGTTTTGGCTAAATGGTCATCTAGTCTTATCTAAATGTCTCTGGTGATCAAGAATTTC